>BQNB010052177.1:0-40616 GCA_026074375.1 Tanacetum coccineum
TTATAAGAGTTTGCAACATATTCTAGATCAGAAAGAGTAACTACGACTGTGAGTTACGTTATCACCCGCGAAAGGCGAATGTGATGGCTGATGCGTTGAGCCGAAAGAGTAGACCTAAGCCACTACGAGTTCGAGCCTTGTTTATGACAATTGGTTTAAACCTCCTTATGCAAATCTTGAATGCTCAGGTTGAGGCAAGAAAGGAAGAGAATTATGGAACAAAAGATTTGTGTGGCATGATTAAGAATCTTAAGCCACGTGCAGAAAAGTTGTGTTTGAAGAATAGAAGCTGGATACCATGTTTTGGTTACTTGAGAGCTTTGATTATGCACGAGTCGCATAAGTCAAAGTATTCGATCCACCCTGGATCGGGCAAAATGTACCAGGAGTTGAAGAAGCTATACTGGTGGCCTAACATGAAAGCAGAAATTGCCACATATGTAAGTAAGTGCATGATATGCGCAAAAGTTAAGGCGGAATACCAAAAACCATCCGGTCTGTTGGTACAACCAAAAATCCCTGAATGGAAATGGGAAAACATAACTATGGACTTCGTGACAAAGTTACGAAAAATGGCAAGTGGGCAAGATATGATTTGGGTTATAGTCGATCGACTCACTAAATCTGCTCACTTTCTGCCAGCAAAGGATAATGACTCAATGGCGAAACTGACCAGACAATACTTGAAAGAAGTGGTGTCGAGACATGGAGTGCCCGTTTCGATCATCTCTGATCACGATGGTAGGTTCGTGTCCCAATTCTGGCAATCTCTTCAAGAAGCTTTTGGAACTCAGTCGTTAGTATGAGTACGGAATATCACCGAAACAGATGGCGCATCTAAGTGAGAGGTCTATCCAAACATTGGAAGACATGCTCTGAGCATGTGTGATAGATTTCGGGAAGGGATGGGACAGACATTTACCCTTAATAGAATTCTCCTACAATAATAGCTATCATACAAGTATTAAGGCGGCACCTTTTGAGGCGTTGTATGGTCGCAAATGCCGGTCACCTATCTGTTGGGCTGAGGTGGGAGACGCTCAGCTTACTGGACCAAAATTGTGTAACAATTCGCATTTTTACATCATTTTATGTCAATAAAATATTCAACTATTATTTTAACTTATTACACGGTTCACTTTTAATTTAAACCGTTTAGTTAAATCGTTGTAAACTAAAATCTGACAATTAACGTAAACCGACATTTACACATAAAAAGTGTTACGTCAATTATGTGCTATTAATTATTACGGAAGATAATTTATAACTTTTCATATTTTTATTTTTATACTTTACGTAAAACGTTTACGTTTCGCAATGTTTAGCATTCGTGCATGCAAATAAACCTATACTACCTAAATTATACAAACAAATATATACATATATAAAATTTAAACAAAAAAAATTCACTCTCTTTTGCTTGTCCTCTCTTTGCCGCCCATAACCCAAACAAAAGAGGAAATGCCAACATTTTTATCTTGCCTAAAATCGCTATAATTCCACTTTTATGTTAAACATGCTTCTATGTTATCTTGTGATACTAGCTTGACAAAAAAAATACTATCAACCCATCTTGGGCTCATATCACACGGCAAGGAAGAAGTAACAAAAACACTTCATACTAAATTTGGTTAGATGCTCTCTATGCATACCAAAGTAGCTTTAGGATTAACCTTAAATACAATTTAAAAATGGGAAAAAAAAAAAAAAAAAAAACCCCCCCACCCCCCCAAAAAACTCACAAGTATCATTTCTCACACATACTACTTCACTAAAAATTGTTTTTTTTCTCTTCTTTGGCTCTCCCAAAAGCTACGGTAACAAAAAAAAAAAACAAGAGCAAGCTAGTTTTTATTTTATACAAACACTTTAGAAGAAAGTATAAAGGGTTTAGGTAGTTATCAAACAATTGGGGTTTGATTTAGGCATTAGTGTCGTTATTCTCATCATATCATCTTCATCAAAGGTCCATTTCATTTTTCTACCTTAATTTATATATTACTTTTTCATTTGTTATGTTACATAATAATTATATCACCACATTAGTTGTATTTTTCAAGTTATTAACAAAAAACAAAAAAATAAAACATATATTAAACATTTTTAATATTTTCTTGGGTGAACATATAATGGTAAATCTAGCTAAGACTTTAATAATATTAATATTTTGATATGTTACAATTGCTTAGTAATTTCATAACTTGGTTGTTTTAATTTATTTTTTCATAATTTAACTTATATAGTGTTATGATTTATTTTGTTGTCTCGGACATTTTTGTTTTGACAAAGGGTTTTTGATGGCACGTAAAACATTATTAACATGATAGTTTGTCCCAAGACGATTCCGTGCATATAAAGAACTCGAAAAACGGACTTAAAACGAGAAAGTTATGACGATTTGAAATTTATAGCGAAACTTATATAATTTCTGAAAAACTGCACTTATATACTTTCTGTCCAGTTTACGGAAACGCGTTTTTGACCCTTTTCGGGTCCGAGTCGGGAAATATTTATAAAAGAGACTTGTAGATTATGATTTCCGTTTTAAATCCTCGAGTTGGAACGACCCGTAACTCATTATAACGAAGGAGTACGTACTATTTTAAAGTCGGACCATTTTTCTGAAAAATTAATAAAAATTTCCTGCACACCTATTTTTATAAATAATGTTGCTTTTGAAATAGTGAATTCGTGTTTTCGCTCGTGTTTTCGGGTCCGTTTTGGACTATAAAAACCTTAAGAAATAATAGTGTACAATCTGTATAATATTAATACGCGTTTTAAAACTTTATATATATTATTTACGAATTCAATTAAACTATATATTTTGACACTTTGTAAATAATAAAAATAGCAAAACGAGCGTAAGCGATTAAATTTAATTGTGGGACTAATAGACTGTCTCTACATGGATCAAACAACATAATATTAAACAGTCAAACATTAAATAACAAGGACAATATAGAAAACTATTTTTACAAGTGTATTTATATACAATTACATAGACATTTAATTACAAACGTAACTTACACACTTAGTTTATAAACTAAACAAAAACTATTAGGTGGTGATATAACTTAATAAATACATTGTTGTATTATTATTCAAGTATACATTCTTACACGACCTATATTTAATTAGGTTGCATTCCGGCAAGTTGTGCCAACTTATATTGATTGATCACTCATTCATTCACACCATCACTTGAGGTGAGTTTATAGTCCCTCATTTAATACTTTTTCAATCATTTATCAAATCTCGGGATGAGATCATGTTTGTTTTACAAAATGGATGCAAGTACATTTAAATTCAAATATTACGGTTTGCCTAAAGTAGACTAAAAACTCCTAGCCCTTCTTCATCGAAACTGTTACATTGCTATATGTAATTGTTAATTTCATTATGTGAGCTTGCGGTAATTGTTATGAATAGATCTATTGGGAATTACACCCCCGTTCGGCAAGTAGCGCTGCTAGTATTCGGTTGAACGAAACGACGAACGCTTACCATGTCCGGATTCATAGTAATTGTTTACGGGGAGTTGAAATCTACATTGGCACATTTTTTATATGTAGTTTGATACTATACATTGTTGAGCTTCAGTGTCATGAAGCTTAGTAAACTCGGGCCCTCGTCTCGAATTCTAACAGATCTTCACGATTGGAATGTGGCTTTGCTTTAGCCGTTTGACTTCTCGATCCATAATTTTAACCGGTTCTTCAATGAAATTAAGCTTGTCATCAATTTGGATCTCATCCAACAGAATAGTTAGTGGTTCGTCAACGAAACACTTCTTCAAATTTGAAACATGAAAAGTGCTATCAACTCGGCTCAACTGCTCTGGAAGTTCAAGTCGATAAGCAAGCGTTCCTACTTTATCAAGAATCTTGAAAGGTCCAATATAGAGAGGGTTCAGCTTCCCCCATTTACCGAAACGTATCACCCCTTTCCATGGAGACACTTTCTACATGACCTTATCTCCAACCTTAAATTCTAATGGTTTACGTCTCCTATCGGCGTAGCTCTTCTGTCTAGTGATCTGAATGATCTTCTCAGTTGTTTCATGAACAATTTCCGGACCAGTGAGTTGAGCATCTCCAACCTCAGCCCAACAAATAGGCGATCGACATTTTCGGCCGTAGACAGCTTTGATACTAGTGTGATAATTGTTGTTATAAGAAAACTCCACCAAAGGTAGGTGTCTAACCCAACCTTTCCCAAAATCAATCACACAAACACGTAGCATATCCTCTAAGGTTTGGATGGTTCTCTCACTCTGACCATCAGTCTGTGGATGGTAAGCCGTACTCATATCCAATTGTGTACCTAAGGCTTTGTTTAACGATTTCCAGAAATGAGAGGTAAACTTACTGTCTCGATCAGAAATAATCAAAACTGGCACTCCATGTCTCGAGACTACTTTCTTCAAGTATTGTCTCGTCAACTTCTCCATTGAGTCGGTTTCCTTCATTGGTAAGAAATAAGCGGACTTTGTGAGTCGGTCTATAATTACCCAAATTGTATCTTGACCAGACGATGTCTTTGGTAACTTAGTAACGAAATCTATAGTAATGTTCTCCCACTTCCATAATGGGATCACAGGTTGAACCAACAAACCGGATGGTTTTTGGTATTCGGCCTTGACTTTGGCACAGGTCAAACATTTATTGACATAGGTGACAACCTTTGCTTTCATATTCGGCCACCAATACAGTTTCTTTAAATCTTGATACATCTTGTCTGATCCAGGATGAATTGAATATTTTGACTTATGCGATTCGTGCATAATAAACTTTCTTAAGTCACCAAAACAGGGTATCCAACTTCTATTCCTCAAGCATAACGTTCCATCAGCACGTGGCTCTAGCTTCTTAATCATACCACACAGATCTTCGGTTCCAAAATTCTCCTCCTTTCTCGCCTCAGCTTGGGCGTTTAAAATTTGCACAGGAAGGTTCAGACCAATCGTCAAAACCAAAGCTTGAACTCGTAGTGGCTTAATCCATTCCTTTCGGCTCAAGGCATCCGCCACCACGTTCGCTTTTCCCGGATGATAACGAATCTCATAGTCGTAGTCGCTCAACAGCTCCAACCATCTACGTTGTCTCATGTTTAACTCTTTCTGATCTAGAATATATTTCAAACTCTTATGATCAGTGAACACAACGCATTTCGTACCGTATAAATAATGTCTCCACATTTTGAGAGCAAACACTACAGCTCCAAGCTCTAAGTCGTGTGTAGTTTAATTCTTCTCATGAATCTTAAGTTGGTGTGACGCGTAGGCTATGACCTTCACCCTTTGCATCAAAATTGCGCCCAACCCTTTACGAGAAGCATCACAGTAAACCACGAAGTAGATCAAGATGTCTTTGGAATGTCTTCCCCTCGAACTCCAGGATTAACTTAAGGTGTTCTGCATGCTCTTCCTTGCTCTTGGAGTAGATCAAGATGTCATCAATAAAAACGATCACGAATTTTCGCTCCGATTCCATTTTAATTTGTCAATGGGTTAATTGGTATGCCATGCCAAAACTCTTTCAAACCAAATATAAACCCATAACCATGATTTTCTTCTATACCAAATTTCGACCTATATGTTTGGTTAAAGTAAGTAAAAACTTATCTAAAAATATATAGGGAATCGGTTTATGAATAAAACCTACCATTATAGCAATTCCAAAATATTTCTCCCTAAAGCATATTTATCCCTAAATTAGTAGCAAGTAACGTGTGGCAACCTTATCCGACTCCCTAGCAACCTTGGACTTCTAAACCTTAGCCTAAATAATGGAAGTGGATTAAACCTTTGACCCGTTGTATAAAGACCATCAATCTCTTTTTACAAAACCACACACATCTCGTGATACCTTGGTACTGTCCTCCCTACTCTTTTTACTCCCCACCAGAAATCAATAGTAAAATCGTAAACACCTTAATATTCCTGTACTTGACCTATTTGTAAGTCCCACATATCCTCTCTTACCTATAAGTGTTTACAAGAATGTGATCACAGAAGGTATATACTATATCATACATGTTTGTATGTGTGTTATTATGAAGGCTGCTTTATCGCATTGAAAACCACTATAAACTACATAACTCATTTCCATTATTCATCTTATTACCTCATCTTTGATTTCTTGACCCTACGGGTATTGAACCATACTACCGACACAGCATGACAAACCCCGCCTTTGTATTCATCATACACAAAGAACCTAACCCATAAATTCTATCTTTTTGGCTTCTCTCTTTGAGTCGAACGAAGGCATAAATAGCAGAACCAAACTAAGGGAGTTCGTGTTCCATAGGTGCGAAACGATGGTGGAAAAAATTGGTAGGTTTGGGGGCCTCGTCAAGGGTTTGAAGCATATAGGGTTTTCTCGTTGTGTGTTCCAAGTTCTTCACGCAATTCAATCCTTTACCAATTGCTGTGAGCAATCATTTTATTTTAATCCTTATAATTGATATTTCTTGTTTCTAGTATGTGCTTAAAACCTATAATTATGAAGGAGCGAAAAAATTTTTTTTTTTTTGTTTTATTTTGTTATACTTCTGATTGTTCGTCAATTAAACCAAGTAGCATCGCTGGTGTAAAATTATTAAGGGCCTAATTGCTTAGGCCATGTTTTGCGACATGTGCAATAGGCTTAGGAAAATTGCCATTCAAAAACTTGGGCCAGGTAGTTAGCTAGAATGAGATAAAATGTTTTTGTCATGTGTATAATAAGATACGCATCCCCTGCATGTGTGTTTAGGTACATAATGTGAACTGGATTTTTAGGGATTAAAATCAGAAACCTTAAACTTAGTATTATAAAGACATGATAAGGTTGTTTGCCCCTGGAGTGGAATCTGCTATTTTTCAATTAAGTTAAGTTGACGGAATTAGAACGGCCTAAAGATAGTTGAAATTCTAATCGTTTTTTTACATGCTTGTAAATACGCCCTGGATAGGTCAAAACTTTTAGGCTATGAATATAGTCTCAATTAAGCTGAGAAGCTTGATTTTCTATGGTCAGTAAATAAGAGTTTTATGTAGTTGACATTAGTCAAGTCTTTATCATAGAAAATTCGGTATTCATCAAAAAACGGCTTTGAGTAATGTAGTTCGTTTATATTTGACCATTATAAGTTATTACTGGCTGCGGTTTTTAATATAAATAAAGTGTGGTAAACTCACATAGGGTCTTGACACCCCTTAATTTGTCCTCGCTTTTGACCTCAATAACGACCCCTAACAACAAAACTCATAAAAGGTTAATAGTAATAGACCTAAAAGGCCTAAGTTTACTATAGGTATTTTCAGTTTTTGTCACGATATTAAGAAACGAACTCGTAAAACTGAGTCGTATGTATGTTAGTGTGTTTTCAACGTTTAAAATGTTGGCAATAATATTCAGGTTAACGTACCACACCCACCTTTCTGGGCCTCATTTTTAATATTTTTAGCACAGCAAGACTTAACATCATAAGGGGGAATAATGGTAGTAGAGCTAGCCTCGTTTTCAAATAAGTTTTTGCTTGTCATGATACTGTTTATGTAGTTACGATTGTTTGAAAAACCCGCTGAATCAAAATTTGCAAAGTCGCCAGAAGTCATTGCGCAAACACTTAGCAAGAAATACAAACGTTCATTTTGATATAACCTAGTCGCGACACACCTCTTTTTTTAACCACGTTTTTTAACCAAAATAAACGACTCTTTTTGGAACAATAACAACAAGATTATTAACGAAACTTGTAGAGACCTTGGTCCGTAGATGTAAATGTGTATTTATTTTCTTATTATTCGTTTAGGGTTAACGAATCTTAAATTCATTGTAAAATAATCTAAGTCCATTCAATATTAACTTAGTAAAATTCATTTATTAGATTTAGTTAAACGATCAACATTGTCGTCTAAATTAATTGAGCACTTAGAGACCAAATCTTAAGGACCAGACCAAACTATAATTTTTTTTTTTTAGAGTATATGGGGATAGTATCTAAGTCCGAAGTCGTTTAAAATTCTTAGTTATTTTGAACGCACTTGGTTAATAAAATTGTACCACTATAATAACACTGAGGAATTGTTTCAAACGTCATTATTTTAAATGAAGTCTAGAACACTTTTTCAGGGTCGTCGACTGGCACGTATTTAGCTTATTATTTTTCTGTTTAGTAAATATGTATTATGTTTCATAGGTGCGGATATTAAGTCTTTTGCATCGTTTTTGTTTACCATACACTAGTGCCATCTCCGGTATCATTACTTGGTGTGAGTTTTTAGTCCTCTAATTTTTATACTTTTTCAATCATTTATCCAAATCTCGGGGATGAGATCATGTTTGTTTTACAAAATGGATGCAAGTACATTTTAAAATTCAAATATTACAAGGTTTGTAAGGTAGCTTAACCACTATGCCCTTCATCTATGAACTGTCCAATTTGCATACGATGTAATTATTAATTGCATTATGTGAGCGCGAATGTTATGAATAGATCTATTTGGGATTAACATCCCCGTTCGGGCAAGTAGCACTTGCTAGTTTACCGGTTGGCCGAAAACGACGAATGTATACCATTTGGAATCATAGATGTTACGGGTTGAACATCTACATTGGGCACCATCATTCATATGTATTTGATATACATTAACAGTGTTTTAGCGCTCTTCAGTGTAATGAGCTTAGTTGCATTTCGTATACATTTTTGTGAAATTGTTATTCGTTTGTTTTATTACAGGGAAATATTTGCATCCGCTTTCCATTCATTTTATAAAGTATAATTCACCAACATTATGGACTGATAGTGTTTCTTATTTGTTTTAAACATGTTTTTCAGGTCAATAAGGTGAAGTAAGGAACATTGGGGGTGGGTCGTTCTTTTGAAGTCATATTATTATAACACGTTTTGGGCATCACTTAGCTTTTGGGATCATTGTTTTGTTGTTGAACTCTTTACTTTATCAAGTTTTAAACATGTTGAAGCCTATGAGCATTTTGTAAGAACCATTTGAAATACAATGTATCAGTTTTTGTACACGACTCTTTTAGAGGTCTAGATTCTCATAACTTGTGATATTGTTCTAGGAAGTAATACTCCCGAAAACATCATATTTCGCCTGTGGACCAATTTTGGGGTGTTCGTATGGTTTTCTGAGCTATAGGATTAGTGTACCAGGTATATGTTTTTGCTTGGTCTATAAATCCGTTTTCATAACATTGTGTCATTCAAAAAGGTTTTTTCAATGGAAGGGACTACATTACAAACAAGTAGTGTTGCTTTCTAGTTTTGCATTCTAGTTTACATACTTACTATCGTCATGCCATAATTTTAGCATTAGTTGAGTATACTAGGTGATTACTTTAGGTTATATTGTCTTAACGTATATTACGATGAGTCCTATTTTATACTTATACAACGTTTATAATTTTGTTACAGATTTTCCATGTCTTCAGACAAGCATCATCCGCATAATGTTACCTATAGATCCGTATCCTTTCTTTGATTCTAAATGAGACCCTATCCCTTACATGGGGTATTCCAACGCGTGAATGCTGTAGTGTGTTCTCCGTAGGTGGACCCTACGAGGAGGTGGTCCAATCAGGGGCAGGAACCCATTGTCACCTGTCCTATTGTACTTGACCCTATGGAGGTGGAATGAGCATGTACAGTATATGTTCAGGCAGATAGCACCTTAGAGTATTCATGCCACCATAAGATTGATGACATCGGTAAGGAGATCAGCCTTAATGCTGAATGATGCTCTTCACCGACTGTGAGTCACATGGTACATTGCTAACTCGGAATTCGAGGGAGGAGGATACTGCATGAGAGATTCTATTGATTATCCAGATGAGCTCTGAGGATGGCGAGTGAGGATGACTGATGTGGAGGTTGACGATGAGGAACCCGAGGAGGATCCTAGTGTGAAGAGATAGAGACCCGAGGTTGACGAGATAATGATGATACGATGTTGAGGATATGAGGGAGCCTACTGAGGTCTAGGAGAGGAGGATGCTACTAAGCTCTAGCTGATTATTCTGTTATTGGTACTTTTTGTTGACCCTGCTGTTCCCTTTCAGCTGGGGATACAGAGGCAGTTGAGGCTGATGAGTCTGCACCTACACATAGATCAACTCAGAACTCGTGGTCCTTTTTCTCAGACATGTCTATGTAGGGCAGGAAGGTACTGTTGACTTATAAGACCACCTTTAAGTCAGCATCCAAGGAATATGGCACGCCATTGCTGAGCCATGCTGCCGCACCTATTACGCCATGCCCATCTCAGCCCCCATACCTTATGATCAAGCACCATTGGGGCAATATAGGGCATTCATTGATCCGTCATGAGAGATGACATCCTCAGGATGGACATGCCTCCTTAGAGGGATCGATTTGTCCCTTACTGCTCCCCCACCTGGGTTTGATGTAGCAGAGGTTCTGCTTGTCGCTGCTAGAGCACCTAGCGTTGTATGATTTTGTTGATACTATTGTGGCAAGACAAGGTTTGACTCGTAGTCCTGGTCATGATGCTCGAACTATGCTAGAGCTGCTTACAGCAGCATGAAGGATGTTGGTTATGTTAGATCTTTACAGGATTTTGAGCATAGGGTCGATGATTCCATTAAGAAGTTAACTTTGCGGGTAGCTTCCAGACACAGGTTCACTAGGTAGAGAACGAGGAGTGAGGATTTCTATACACAGCTGTCATGACGTTTCGGATGACGCCGAGATATTGTACTAGAGATTGATGTAGGTTTGAGGCAGATGACGCTTACGTGATAAGGGTTGCATGAGGATACGCCTAGGGCTATAATCTATAGTTCTGTCGCCTCGGAACAGGGGCATTATTGGCACGACTTAAGACACTGGAGACTCTCATGAGTCGTATGGATATTTAGTTCAGGCAGCGCTCCAGAGAGCGAGGATGATGTAGTAGAACAGATGATGCAGTTCCCATGTACTAGAGGTATAGCTTAGGATTTGATACAGGTGGATGTCACGTCAATAGCTGTTACGTTGTGCTTTTCAAATTTCTAGCTATTTCTTGTATGGATCTATTAAGTTTTATGGGTAACTCCCAGCTAATATACATCCTAGGACGATTTTCATTTTTCTTGTACTAGTCATTAGTGATCATTTTGTATCCAAACCAATTCATGCTACGATTCGACATTATGTTATGAAATGTTGATGTAATATGTTTCATGGATTGAGTTCCTTTTATGCAAGCCTTCATTGTGTGGTGGGTAAATTTTTATTATTATTATCCATTTGTTTGGTCTTTGTTAATCATATCTCTCGTATTTGTATTCGTTGATTAGTAAATCATGCTGTAACAAGACAAGGAGCAAATGACGCCATGAATCCAGAATCCATTCAAGTATATGATCGATCGGGGCAATCAAAAGAATACTTACGTACCCATATCGCAGGATGATGACAAGCCAAAAATTTGGTTGTGGAGTGTGAGAGGACATAGAATGGCCTGTACAACCTGCACGTTGTTTGTTCTAACTGAGTTCATGAAATGCCAACCTTGAATTTCTAGGGACACTGAAGGCGTTTTGTTGGTTATTCAATGGCTCGAATAAGATGGAATTAGTATTTCATCATTTGCGGTTGTTAATTGTAGCCATTGCAATCAAGTGAATGAAAGTTCGCTACCTGCACTTCTAGGTGCTGCAGACGAAACCTGGAGACGATGGTAATGTCGAGAGAACCTATAGGTCATGTTCTGCCTATGCTATGACTGGGGACACTCTCCAAGAGAAAGTTAACGGTGTTGTTTTTGTGACAAACCAGAGAATTTCCTTTTAATTATATAGAACGTTTCGCGGTTCTAGAATTTGAATTTTTAAAAAGTTTTCGTTTAGCTTTTACATCTTAACCGGGAGAGTTGTTAACGTTATTCTCTAGAATCATCACGGGGAGCGAAGGGGCCACCAAGCGTTTGTGTAGTATTTTGGATAATGCCCACGGTTTTATGTTTTTAAGGCAATATTTAAAATTTTCGTAATTTTCTGTGATACCGTTAAATCGTTTCGTTTTTATAGTGTTTTTGTTCCGTGAAATTTACTCTATACTTTGGTTGTGCATGCTATTGCTTGGTAACGTTAATATCATCTTGAGCGTTAGTTCCTTAGAAAGTTGGGAAACCATGTTGGTCCCCCCCCCCCTTTTGGCCTCGTGTAACGGTTATGATATGTATATGCATACTATAGGAGTTCACATTTTAAAAACTTTATTCATAAAATACTTGATGATTTTTAAGGGTAATGACTGAAGTACTAGAATGCATTTTGATAGGGCGGGATTTTTTTGGTCCCATTTCATTGTCCCCCCTAACCCTTGGCATAAAAACATTATGTGTGAGTGTGTGTAAGTGGTTTTATCCTTGTATTTACATAGCCATTTTGCTTCATTAATTCATTCTCATCTCCTACACCACACAATAAACCTTTGTTCTTCTTTGCGTCTCTTTTGAGTTTTCTGGACGCTTAAACACAAACCTAAAACCCTTGGTTTTAATCTTTGATCAACCATTTGAAGATATATTGTTCGAGTTGATTGTTATTTCATCCGGGTATTTTATAAAACAACGTTTGGGTTGTTTTTGATTTCTAATCATCTTCGTGTGTTTTCTTTGTTAGTTATCTCTATCTTTTTTCTTAAATAAGTTGTAATTTTGCTATTCGTATTGATCATTCGAATAATAAGGTGTACTAAAAGGGATCGTGGTGAAAATCCTTTATCTATTTTTCTATAAAAACTAAAGTCTCAAACCAAAGTCTTATTTTTAATTATAAATGAGAAGAACATAAAAGTAGTTGTACCTTTCCTGGTTTAAAAGTTAGTGTTTTGACTTGTGTTGCTATTATATATATTGCTATTATTACGGCTATATCGTTTTATTTAAGCTTTCATCGTATTATTAAGTTTTATTAATATTGTTGGTTGAGAGCATTAAAAGTTAGGTGTTGATTTGTTCGGATGCGTAAATTGAATGCAAAGAGGTTTAGGTTAGACCAGATATTTGTTGGCGATATTTAAGGTGTTGTAAAAAATAGATCGGATATTCTTTCGAGTCAATAAAAGATGTACTTTTGTAAAACGGATATTTTCACGTGTCGAGGTTGATAAAAATGGAAAGTTGATATTTTTAGAAAGGTCATACCGAAATTTCATAAACTTTAAAAAGCATGAAAATTATAATTTTATAATCAAACTTATGATAAAATGTAGAAAAAACTTTTTAAGTGTGAGGTTTAGGTCAACATTTTTGGTGCGTTGAGTCATACGTTGATGTGGCGGACATAAAACGACGAAAAGACACTATAAGAATGAAATACACTAAAAGACAAAATACACTAAAAGATGAAATACACTAAAAAGACGAATACTCATAAAAGACCGAAAAACCACTAAAAGACGAAAATACACTAAAAGACGAAATACACTAAAAGACCGAAATACACTAAATGACGAAATCACTAAAAGCCGAAATACATTGCAAGATGAAATAACTAAATAAAAGACAAAAGACACTAAAAGTCGAAATACTCACTTAAAAGTGAAATACACTTCATAAGACTGAAATATTTTCGAAGTTGTTTCAAAACGTCATAGGGATCTTGGCAAAACTTCTAACTTTCGAAAAGTAGTTTTAAAAAGGGATACGCCGTGTCTATCGTCGCTCGGTCTATGAATCAGTTCTTGCGTTAAGCGATTTTTTAGTTGTACTATCTATTTCTTAAAGACGACTATATGATGGTTGTTGCTAGGACGTTAGATTTATTTTTACTTGATTGATTCCTTTTGATCACTACTCGCATAAGGTGGTTCATTGCCCCACTCTTTTTCTGTTTTGAATAAAATGTTTTAAGACTTGGGGTGAGAAATTGCTTGTTTTTAAAAATGGATACAAGTACATTACGGGTGGTTTTCCCTGTTTTACATGTTGCCTTAAATAGCGTTTAGAACTAATATTTGCTCATCTTACGAACTATATGAAAACTGTTAATTTCTTGACCGGAGGACCGGTTGAGGGAGCGCGAGTGAATAAATAGATCTATTGGGAGTAATTATCCCTATCCGGGTGAGTAGCGCTCACTAGTTCGAGTTGTCCTAAGGTACTAGGCGGATATATGTATGTCAAATATAGTTAGGTGGTCCTTTGGTCAGCACCTGCAAGGGTAAGCTCTATTTGGATGTTATTAAGTAGTTCAGAATTAGCTTCGGTGTCATGAGCTTAGTGCAACGTAAATACCTCTTTATGTGAAGTTGTATCTGTTATAACTGTCGCATACGTTTTGAAATCTTGTGGTCCCTTATAACAAGTTTGATCTAAACTATGAATTCCCCAAACTTTTGTTGACGTTTTAGATTGTTTTTTTCCTCAGGTACTTAGCATGGATGTCGTTGCTTGACTTATGTGAAGTCTATTTGCCTGTACCGGTTTACTAGAGATTTATCTATGTCTTTAAATACCGTTGTTGAACTCATTTAAGCTTCAGCGTATTGTCTTTTAAATCCTTTTAATTAGATCGATGTAAAACTTATTATTATTTTAATTTTATGCAACGGTGTTTATTTTCAAAACGTACCCTTAGAGGTCGTTCTTTATGCTTTGTACTTGAGATATCCAGGAGCGTCACACCTCCGGACACGTATTCCGTCTAGGGCCCGTTTAGGGGTGTGACAGACGGACAAATACTGTCCAAAAGGTGAAATGAAGAAACTTGAAATTGAACTGTGGAATCTTAGGGTTAGGGGAAACGATGTTGCAGCCTATACTCAACATTTCTAAGAACTAGCCTTGATGTGCACCAAATTTCTTATGATGTGTCGAAAGGTTAAACAAGTACATCAGTGGACTTCCTGTAACATTTCATAGGTGATGTCATGTCTGCTAGACCTAAAAACTCTGATGATTGCTATGAGTTGGCCAATACGACTCTTGTATGGTCAGAAAACTACGCACTTACGCAGAAAGGCAGAATGACAACAAAAGGAAGGATGACGATTCATCAAGAAACAATTAACAACCCCACAAGAAGTAAAATGTAGCTAGGGCATACACTGCTGGCCCTGGTGAAAAGAAGGTTTTATATTGGTGACCCTATCTCTTGTTGACACAAGTGCCAATTACATCACACTGGGCAATGTGCACCAATGTGTGGAAAAGGCAAGCGGTATGGGCATACTACCGATGATTGTCGGGTCATTAAATACCAACAAAAAAACCAATAACAACAACAACAAACAAGTAATCAAAGTCAGGTGTTGTATGAATGTTGTAAACTCGAAACAACCAAGAAGGAATTGCAAAAACTGAAGAATCGTGGGAATAACAACGGGAATGGCACAGCTCAAGGAAGAGCTTATGCTTTGGGAGGAAGAGATGCTAGCTCAGACTCTAACGTCATCACGGTAAACGCTTTTCCTCAAACATCGTTTATGCTACCAATTTTGTTATTGATACTGGCGCGGATGGATAGGAGCTTTGTATCTAATATCTTTAGTGCCTTGATTAACATTACCCCCAATACGATTGAAAGTTTCTATGATGTAGATTAGCGATGGGAAATTCATAGGAGTTAACTCATCAATTCGCCGGTTTGCACACTCTAAACTTCATGAACCACCCTTTCAACATCGACTTGATGCCGGTCCCACTTGGTAGTTTTGACGTCATTATTGGAATGGATTGGTTAACAAAGTATCATGGAGTGATCATCTGTGACAAGAAGATTGTACGTGTTCCTTTCGGAAGAGAGATGTTAATTTTTCAAGGCAATGGAACAACCAACAGGGAAAAAATCTCGACTAATATCCATTCGTGCACTAGAGCACAAGAGTATTTGTCAAAGGGGTGTGATGTCTTTTTGGCATACATTACCATGAAGGAAGCCAAAGACAAGTCGGAGGGGAAGCAACTTAGAGGAAGTTGCCATTTGTCAAAGACTTTTGAAAGTCCTTTCCTGAAGACCTTGCCCGGGTATTCCACCAGCTCGATAAGAGAATTCCAAATTGATTTGGTACGGGGTGCAGCCACCTGTAGCACGGGTGCCTTATCGTTTGGCACATTCGAAATGAAAGATCTGGCAGGTACATCTCAGTACTATCAGACAAGGGATTTTAGAAGACCCAAGCTTTCAACCTGGGGAGCCCACCGATCTTGTTCGTTCAAGAGTAAGACGGGGATCTGTTTCGCACGATGTGCATCGATTATCGTGAACTAAATAAGTTAACGGTGAAGAACCGTTATCCACTTCCTAGATTGATGACTTGTTCGATCAACTTCAAAGGTCGAGTGTCTACTGAAAATTCGATTATTTTCGACTGTTACCATCAGTTGAGAGTTCGCGAAGAAGACATTCCTAAAACCGCGTTTAGGACGCGTTACGAGCATTATGAATTTCAAGTAATGCCTTTTGGTTTGACAAACACACCGGTGGTATTTATGGACCTCATGAATTGGGTGTGGCTAAACCTTAGGTTGGTTACGTTTGTGATGGATCTTTAACGACGATAACTAGCTTTATTCACGAGAAAAGGAAGAGCATGAAGAGCATCTCAAATTAATTTTGGAATTGCTTAAGAAAGAGGAGTTGTACGCAAAATTTTCCAAGTGTGAATTTTTAGATTCCAAAAGTACAGTTTCTCGGACATGTGATTGATAGCAAAGAGTTTTGTAGGATTGCAAAGATAGAGTAATTAAAGATTGGGCATTCTAAGAAGTCCAACAGAGAGATCCGCCAAATTTTAGGATTCACAGGTTTTACAGAAGATTCATTGAAGGCTTTTCCAAGATAGCAAAATCCATGACTAAATTGACTCAGAAGAATGTGATGTTCGACTGGGGAGAAAAGGAGGAAGCTGCATTTTAGTTAATCAAGCAGATGCTATGTAGCGCACCTATTCTGGCCTTGCCTAAAGGATCAGAAAACTTTATTGTCCATTACGACACTTCGCATAAAGGATTTGGGTGCTGGTTGCTTTATATAAAACCCAAGTTAAGTTTTTAGCCTTATGCCTCTCGACAACTGAAGATCCACGAGAAAAACTACACCACTCATGACCTAGAGCTCGGAGCTGTAGTGTTCGCCCTTAAGATGTGGAGACATTATTTATACGGGACAAGGTGTACCGTGTTCACCGACCAGGTGCACCTTATTTACCACCATAAGAGTTTACAACATATTCTAGATCAAAAAGAGTTGAACATGAGACAACGACATTGGTTGGAATTACTTAGTGATTATGATTGTGACATTCGATATCACCCGGGGAAGGCAAACGTTGTTGCTGATGCTTTGAGCAGGAAAGAACGGTATAAACCTTTAAGGGTTCGAGCCTTAGTCATGACTATGGGTTTGAATCTTCCTAAACAAATCCTAGAAGCTCAAACCGAAGCATTAAAACTTGAAAACCTCACTGTTGAAGACGTTGGAGGTATGCTCTGACAAGACCTTACAAAGGAGAGATTGAAACCCCGTACGGACGGAACCTTATGTTTAAACTACAGGAGTTGGTTACCGTGTTATGGCGACTTAAGAACTCTAGTCATGCACAAGTCTCATAAGTCAAAATATTCTATTCATCCGAGTTCAGATAAGATGTATAAAGACTTGAAGCAGTTGTATTGGTGACCTAACAAGAAGGCGAACATTGCCACTTATGTTAGCAAATGTCTGACTTGTGCTAAAGTCAAGGCAGAGCATCAAAAACCTTCCGGTTTACTGGTCCAACCGGAGATTCTAGAATGAAAGTGGGAGAAAGTCACCATGGATTTCCTCACTAAGCTCCCTAAGACAGCAAACGGTTATGACACCATTTGGGTAATCGTTGATCGTCTTACAAAATCTGCTCACTTCCTACCAATGAAGGAAAACGATCCCATGGAGAAGTTAATGAAGCTTTACATGAAGGAAGTAGTCACCCGACATGGTGTGCATGTGTCTATTATCTTCGATCGTGATGGTTGATTTACCTCACTATTCTGGCAAGCACTCCATAAGGCTTTAGGAACCCGATTAGACATGAGTACGACCTATCACCCTGAAACTGACGGTCAAAGTGAAAGAACTATCCAAACTTTGAAAGACATGTTACGCGCTTGCATGTTAGACTTTGGAAAGAATTGGGATAGATATTTACCGTTAGTAGAATTCTCTTACAACAACAGTCAGTTACTTACCAACATAATGGCTGCACATTTTGAGGGCTACTGTATGTGGTGAATGTGTCGATCACCCGTTAGGTTGGCAA
Source organism: Tanacetum coccineum (assembly GCA_026074375.1). Taxonomy (NCBI): domain Eukaryota; kingdom Viridiplantae; phylum Streptophyta; class Magnoliopsida; order Asterales; family Asteraceae; genus Tanacetum; species Tanacetum coccineum. The sequence goes on from BQNB010052177.1 coordinate 18,265, forward strand.
AAGTTGGAGATGCCTCTAGCTAATGCGTCCTGTAATAATTCATGAAACCACCGAGAAGATCGTCCAAATCAAAAGCAGAATCCAAGCCGCTCGTGACCGACAGAAGAGTTATGCAAACATTAGACGTAAACCAATGGTATTTCAAGTTGGTGACAGGGTCATGTTAAAAGTTTCACCTTGGAAAGGAGTTGTGCGTTTTGGCAAACGGGGGAAGTTAAACCCTAGGTATGTCAGCCCATTCAAGGTGATCGAGGGAGTCAAAACTGTTGCCTATAAACTTGAGCTACCACAACAATTAAACCGAGTTCGTAACACGTTTCACGTGTCAAATCTAAAGAAGTGTCTGTCCGATGAATCACTTGTGATTCCGTTAGAAGAACTACGTGTTGATGACAAACTCCACTTTGTGGAAGAGCCAGTGGAAATTATGGATTGTGAAATCAAACAATTGAAAAGGAGTTGCATTCCCATCATTAAGGTTAGATGGAACTCTAAACGAGGTCCTGAGTTTACCTGGGAACGTGAGGATCAATTCAAGCATAAGCACCACATCTCTTCACTAAGACCGCACCGTCGTCAAGTGCCGCGACTTAAGCCTTGAGGACAAGGCTCATTCAACGGGGGGAGACTATAACACCTTGTGTTTTCAGGTCATATTACAATTTCAATTATTTTATTTTCCTTTTATTTATAGGGTTTTGCGTGTTTACTCTTGATTTAAATCGTCTAGTTAAAATTCTAATGAGTAAAATTTACCAAGAATTTTAATGAAAGGACTAGTAACACGTTTCCTAGAGATTTAGTTATCGATCCCTCTACAACTTAGTAACCACAAACAAATACATTCTATTTTTTCTCACCACAACTTAGTGTCACTACTGATAAGTAAACAAAAACCAAACATTGTATTCCTTCCTTGTTTTCAAATAATGCACAAGCAAATTTCCTAAACCATAAAGCCTAATACAAGAAACAAAATTATGCACTCTTATAAAAGCTAGGAAAGAATTCGTGTATACCAACTTCACAAAAAAAATCTACATTTGTTAAAATTAGATAAGATATACAAAGACCCATTCCTTCTATAACTCTTCTACTCATTGGATAAAGCCCTAGGTCCTTTTATAAAAACCCACAAACTCACGTGATATCTTAGCCTAGCTTTCCCTTGCTTCTGCGTCCCTTAATACCCCAACAGTACTCACCTTTAATTCACTATACATTGACCATTTACAACGATCCCACAATATTCCTTTACACATGTAAGTGTTTACACCAGAACGTGATTAGATGAGTTACTATGCATGTCAGGTTATGTAGTAATAAGAAGACTGCATTCTTCTTTGCAAACACAAAGAAACATAAAACCAGTCCCAGTACCATAAATTGTAGGAATGGGTGGGCAAATACTTGTTGATCATGCTCTTAGTATGCTCTGATGCCCTACTGTGTTGTTCCAGCGATTTTATATTCAGCAATTATGGGAGCAGTTCAGAACGCCAAGTCAATGCAAATGAGACAATTCCTTTTCACTGGTGGAAAGAAAGGACTATCATATACTCAATGGATTGTTTTGTGCTTATCCTCTCAATGCCAATTCGAAACTCCTAAACAAACCATTCATACCACCTGTTGATTTTGACTACTTCAGACCATTCTTAAGATTCTTGGATATCAAGATCACTTGAGTGAGTAAGTGCTTTCGTCATCAAAGGGAACACCTTGCTCAACCATGGGAGACATTATTCAAGCTCTTCAGCAGATGTCTCACATCTAGGATGACTTTTCATGTTCAAAGCAAAATCAATGTCATGCAAATCTTTCATGCTGTGGTTAACAAAGTTCATGTTGACTATGCAAGTCTTTTGTGGTCAGATTTCTTACATTATGTCATGCAAAAGAAAAGTTTCATCCAATATCCTTACTTTACCAAATTAATAATTACTAATCTCATGGAGAAGTATGAGTCTATTTCAAAGAGGCTTGAAGACGAATATCATACAAATAAGGATGATACTCCATTGTTGAACATGTATATAACTAGAGAAGTGACGGTACGTGGCATTCATATACCGAATAACTTGCCGACTGATGAAATTAAAGACACTCACGCGTATAAGGATTATGTGGAGTGTATCACCCCTAATTTTGGATAGCAATGGAAGGCAACCGGGGGTACTACTTCATAGCAACAAGAGATGGTAATAGAAAACAACCTCTAAATAAGACGTTTTGAAAAGTTACACATTCGATATATTTAAACATCAGAGTTTACATAATAAGAGGTCCCAACAATTGTACGATTCATAAGTATTTTTAAAACGTTATCGAATGGTAACGATGATGCAAAAGCCTTCAAAATATGTCGTGTGACTCCATGCCAAGCTAACACGTTAGGGACATGCGATAAACATGCTAAAAACGTTAACAAAATTGTTAAGTGAAGTTCATAGGTTTGTAAGTAAAAACAACGTTTAAGTAAAGTGATGGACTATAAGATTTCAAGTATTCGTGACTATTATGACACATACAAAAGTCGTAAAGCATTTATTATTTTGCTAAGCTCATGATATCGAAACGTTAACCCTATAATCAAAGTTATAGCAGAGGTTGCCCTTAGTAGGTAATTTGCCATCTTACTTAGTATTCAAATGTCACACCCCTAACATCGGACATCAGCGAAAATGTGACATTGGGGTGCGACGTCATGGCACAAGGTACAAGTCACAGAAAACGACCTCAAGATGAGACGTTTTAAAATAAATGTTTAACATACGATACATTAGAAATATTAGAGGGGGGGTTTGCAGAACATGCTCCCAAACTGTTTCATAATACACAAGTGTTTGAACATAACATAAGGTTTTAGATAAAGTTTTCATCGAAGGTGAATAAAAGAAAAACCTTTACAAAGCACAATATTTTTCAAAGAAATTAAGTTTCATCAAATGTATAAAATATAAAGTCTCCAAAGTGCATATCCGTGCAACTTCCCCTCGTGGTATAAATAACTGAAAGACCTGAGATAAAACATGCTAAATAAGTCTAAATCCTCCTACCTTTGCTGCGAGTGATTTTCATCAGGTTTATATATGCACAATCGAGTTTTCAAGCAGTTATAGTAATAATTGCAACGAATACAATCATCATATAAATAGATATTATTGCATCTAAGCTCATGGCACTCAAAACTGACAGTATATATTAATAATGATATACATGATAATAATGGCCTCATGTAGGTAATTACCATATATCTAGAGTTACAAATATAGTGCGTTTGGTTACCTATCTGGCTAACACAAACAAGATTCGTCAATCCCGATAGGCCTATCCATAATATTCGCGTTCACACATAAGTGATTAATGATCCATGATGTGGGGGTGGGGGGGGAGGGGGGAGACATCTTGTTTAGCATGGCAGGACTTAGAACAAGCAATTTAATATATTCAAGAAAGCATACAATTTAAAATTAATTGTAACGACACGCACCGCAAGTAGGACGATTTTGTAATAGTAGTATGCATGTATCGTCACATCCCATCAAGTACGCTTTAGAAAAAAACACATCATAAGATGTCGCTAAATAGAAAAAAAGTCAATTCAGGTCATCTACAGTACTACCCAAATACAAACATCATGCCAACTCACCAATGCCTCCTATTCGCACTAATACCGATAACCCGAGTTATACGATTCAGCGTCGTCCCTCGCACAACCCACAGCAGCGATCCCTAACCCCTTCCTGTACCACGGACCCCATCGTTCCTGCGGCAATATGGGCCAATCCATTATACTATCGCTATGGGGCCAGGTGGTCGTGTCCACGGACCACGTCTGGGTCGTGGTCGCTAGTACTAGCGCCAGCATGCTGCACTGCTGTCGTTGACCAAGGAGTCATACTTTGACTCTACTTATGACCATTTAATGAGATAATTAATATGACCGTTACTTATGAGGTAATTAATGTATATCGGTTATATTAATTATGGACACGGCCTCTCGGATACTAACCTAATTAATGGGACAAAGCCCATTAGGGTTTGGTGAGTATATAGAGAGCACCTCGGCTCTCATCTAAGGTACGCCCTCATAACCCTAACTTTCTACTAAAACCTAAACCGATTACTTACTCTCACGCCGGAGGATAATCGTGGGAGACAATCCCACGGTAAGCCTAACGGTGCTTTGTTTTCTTAGTGCGCAGGTCTCATACATCAAGACTTAATTGATACAGGAACCGGAGCCTAACAGATCCGTATTACACCTAATTCGGACCTAATCAAGGATCGTCCAACTTTTGTATCAACAGATTGGCGCCATCCGTGGGACCCGACACTAAGAACACTGCCAAAATCTAGAATGACAAAGCAAGGAAACTTTACCCAGCGGACTCCGCAGGCGAAGAAGCAGAGCGACCAAGCCTCTAGACAGATCTCTAAGCAGGCCTCTGGAAGCGCCAATGCGCCATATGATCTGGTCTTCACAGCGATGGGACCGCCCCTAGGGACAACCCAGACAACCGCCACAATCACAAGCACGGAAGGTCTACAGCGTGCTACTTTCACCACCCCTCCCCAAACGGTGCCAGGGACGAATACCACCGAGCCGCCACCCCCATAACCAACCAAAGGAATGAAGGTGCCATGTTTCAGAGAAAGACCATCTAAAAACCCACACCAACACCTCTCCTCATCACCCAAGTGCAGACAAAACATGAGTACACAACCTGACTTCAATCTACCAGACCTCCACCTACTATTCCTATTTCTGGTTCCATTCTAAAGGGTTCTGGTGGGAATCATGGAGGTCAGTCATCTAGTGATAGATCCCTATCAGGAAATGAGGATGGCCTGACACTCCAAAGTGTATATGATCTTTGTGTGTCTTTATGTGAATAGGTCATAACTCAACCTGCACAAATTAAAGATTTGAAGTCTCAGATCAAGTAGCTAAAGAAGAAGGCTAAACCTGTTATCACACATCACAAAGCTTGGATGAAGAGTGTATCCATGAAGCAAAGATTGGCAGGAAAGAAATCATTGAAGAAAAAGTGGATGCAAAAGGAGTCTGTATCCAAACAGGGGAGGAAACACCTGCCATATCTGTAATCTACAGTGCATAAAGAGTCCTCGCTTTGATGATCTTGATGATATTGGTGGTGATGCAATGGGACTACCTTGGAGACTGTGGACCTCAAGATGAGGAAGGGACAAGCTCTGTGCGTGCTTTGAAGAGAGAAGGAACAGTGCAGAAAAATAAGTTAGTATTGAAGATCCACTTAGTATGCTACACAAAATGTTTAGTTCACTACAATCCTGAGTTAGTACCGCTTAAGCCAAAAGAAGTAGAAGTTTAGTACCAAACAAGCTTGATGCAGGTTACTGCTGAGCCAAAAGATGGAACTTCAGATGAAAAAGATGCCTACAACTGTTTTTCAGAGATGATGAGACACATTGCTGAGTTTTTGATATTATGAGCAATATAAGGCCAAACAAAAAGGTGTTGTGATCAAAGTTGCTGATGATTCAGATTAGACCATGGCGCTATATCAACAAGATCAGTTGTATCACATTTGAGCCTCTTCCTAAAATTGATCCTAAAGACAAAGGCAAGAAAGTACTTGAGGATGAAGCTGAGTCAGATGCTGAGTTAGAGGGAGTTGATGAAACTGAAAGAAAGTTTGATCAGCTTGCTAAGGATGAAGAAATAGCCAGAAAGGTGCAATGAGTGATTGGGACAGAGAGAGAAATGATAAAAAGGTTATAGTAGCTGACGAGAAGCTACAAAGGCTGCTCTTATACAAGATTTTAATGATATTCAGGCTAGAATTAAAGTGATAGCTCTAGCTTGCATGGCTTCAAGAGGAAGAAAGAGAAAAAGTTTTTAGTTGAAGAGGAGAGCAAAAATTTCTTTTTGATACTATTGCGCCCCTCAATAAGGAGGTTCCTTGCTCAACAAAGAGCTGCTGCAATCAGAAGCAGACCACCAATAAGAACTCAGCTAAGAAACAAATGATAACCTATTGAAGACATGTTTTAGGAGGAAAAGAAGCTTGCTGATTTGAAGAACAAGACTTTGAAGAAATATCAAGGTTCTAGTATAAAAAGGTTAAATGTTGAGTTAAAAGGTCTGTTTATGACTTTATTGCTATTGGTTCTGCTGTCGTGGATGAGAGAAAGATTAAGGAGATGAATGGAGAATCTAAAGACCCCCCTTAAATGAAGAGATTAAAGAAGAGGGTTGTCATTGAATCAAGGAAGAAGACACAGCAAAGGTACCTGCTGAACAAGAAGTGATAGAGCAGGGTACAAAGAAAAGAAAGAGTGGTCATGTGAAGATGATTGCTAGGAAAAGGCCAAGACCACAGCCAAATGATGATAGTGATGATGAACACAGAAAATGTCTAAGGATTGTTACATTTAATAGTACCATAGATAGTGGGATTATGGAGACAAAATCTTTTGTTTCTATGTTGCACAAGGTTTCATCACCAGATGGGGATTACCTTGTTGTCTACAGAGTTAATGGGCACTTTAGGGCATTTAACTATCTAATGAGGGTATACAGATTTTTGTTAGCTATTGATTTGTTTCATTTATTTGATTTTGGTGATGAAGCAGTACTTCAGAAAGAAATCACACAAGAAGGTAGTGAGTTAATTCTTGGGGAGACTTGAGATTTATGATGGAATCATCAATAGAAAGGAAAATGATCTAGGTTATTTCTCGAACAATCAACAAGGATATGGGTGAGTTTTAGATGGAGACTGTATGAAGCTCTGTGGATGTTTGCTTACTAGAGCTTAAGGATGGACAGTATCTATATGCTGTTGAAAGAAGATACCCTCCTCTAAGGAATTATTGAAAGATGCTTGATTTTGGATTTGAAGGTTATAGAGGAAACAGTACTGCTGCACCTACATTTGGATAAGATTCATTAACCCAACAGCTTAATAAAGAGTAATGCTGGGGAATGTGGAAGTTGAGTGTAAAGGTTTTGGAGTGGTTTGGCTAACCACCACACAACAAATGGTCTTCAATTCACCATGTGTAACAGACATCAAGAATTGACTAGTCCAGAAGCAAACGGTATCTGGTAAAGACTTCTCAAATCCGTTTATGGTTGACAATTTACTAAAAATTGTATGGTTCTCAATCTCAACCTTGCTTTCACAGTTAAGAGTTTATAGTCCAGGATCAAACTGTTCTGTATAGATAATCATATATGTTGATAGCTGATAGTTTGTAAAAACTATATGGTTATTAATGCACCATGTTATGGTAATGAAGCATTGACTAGTCCAAAAGCAAACGGGTTTTGGAAAAGACAAATCAAATTCGTTGATAGTTGATTGTTTACCAAAAACTTATAAAGGTTATCAATTCACCTTGTGGTTTACTGATGAAAATATTGGCTTTTCCCAGAGCTACGACTACTGGTAAAGGAATATCAAATCCGTTGATGGCTGATAGTTTGCCAAAAACTACAAAGCCAACTTAGTTGGATGTTGCTGTGTTGCTGAGAAGATATGTTGCTGATAAAAATGGATTGTTGATGATGTCAAAAATTATCAAAGATTGATCAAGATTTGACAGAGTGGGGGTTTGGATATATCCTCTAGTCCACAAAGATGTTCACACTTAAGAAACATGAAGTTAAACAAGTTCAACAATCATGTCTTAGGGGTGGACTGTTGGGAATTATTGGGCAAATTCCTGACTTAGTACCGTAGTTATATTAGTTAGTTACCGCTATGGTAATTCTGTATTGATAGTACAAAATGTTAGTATCTGATCAGTGTAGTTAGCAACGTTAGTATAAAATAGTTAGTACCGTTTATGAGATATGCATGAGATATCTTAGGAAAGGATATGCATGATCTTTATACGCGTTTTGTAAAGCCCATTAGGGTTTTCTTAGTCTATAAAAGAAACCGTACACATAGTTAGTAGATATAGTTCTACACAGATCAATAGATTTCTATTAGCAATCATAGTCTTTGTAATCTGTAACCTAGGTAGATTCAAGTGATAATAAAGTTTTTTTGTGGATTCTTAATTTTGTATCTTCTTTGCATTATTATTAGTTTTCGCACTAATCAATAGTGTTCCAAATCAGTGTTTCATTATAGTTGCTTTAGAATTATCTAATGGAACAAACTCTTTACAAGCTAAAGGTTAAGATCTATTTAGTAAACGATCCAACAAAATCAGTAAGTGATAAACAATATAATAAGTATTTGGCTCCGCTTTTGCTCAAAAGAGAAAAAGAGTATCTGGCTCCGCTTGCCATCTTTCATTATAGAGAGAAAACACTATATGATATAATTGATCGAGATCTATGGAAACAAATGGATCCACAATCATTCAGCATTTTTGCGGAAACAGCATATGATTGCTTGAATGAAGAACGATCCCGACGCCCAGATATAGGTGAGGTTGTCACAAGACTTGAGAAAGCTTTGGAACTTCATATTGCCACCTGTAAACAAGGCCTTGTAATACCTTTTTCTTCTCTTTCATGGTTTGTCAATAAACAATGCGTACCGAATAAGTCCGTTTGCTACTAATGTATTTATTGCAATTGATAAAGGATATGGATGAACCTGAAGGTAAGGTAGCAGGGGATCGAAGTTTCCGGAGTACGGTATGCACTATCTAGTACTAATCCTTAAATTTGGTTAGTCGGTTTGGTTATATTTTTTTCCGGGTATATATATGCTATCCATGATTGTTTGTGTTACAGTTATCAAATCAACACTCTACCTAAGACATCTTTTATGTCAACTCTAGGTTAATAGGATATCTTATTTTAAATTTGATTAAGAGCCTCTATGAAGTATATATATTCAAATACATTGCATTAATCTATTGGCAAACTCATCAACTTTAGTGTTTTTAGAAGTCATGGTTTTTGTTTTCCATCTTTGATCAATAATTAAAATTAAATTGTCTAATTACAGTTTCCGACACACTCAATAGATTTAGAGTTATAAAATCAGCAACCAACAAGTTTGATGATGCACATTGCACCAGAAAAGGAGGATTTGGGAAAGTTTACAAGGGAGAACTTGTCCATTTGAAGGGCCGGTCAGTTGTTGCTCTAAAGCGTCTGGATCGTGCATTTGGCCAAGGGGATCCTGAGTTTTGGAAAGAGATCATTATGCTTTCTCTATACAGGCATGACAACATTGTCTCTCTCTTAGGGTTTTGTGATGATTGTGGCGAGAAGATCCTTGCATACGAGTATGCATCAAAAAGAAGCCTCGACTTGTATCTTAATGACAAAGATCTGACGTGGGTACAACGACTTGAGATATGCATTGGGGCGGCTCGAGGGCTTGCTTACTTCATATATCCATGTGTCAGATCCGACAAAGAGTCTTGCATCGCGATTATTAAAAGTTCAATATCTTTATTTAGACGAAAGCTGGGAATGCAAGGATTAGCAGTCTTGGGTCTATCTCCCAAAGTGTTTAGACCGCAAAACCAAAAAATACACTTTTCTTGTCTCCAATGCTGTAGGAACAATCAGTTATTATGATCCATTACACGTAGCGACAGGTTTGCTAACTAAAGAGTCAGATGTCTTCTCCTTCGGGGTAGTGTTGTTTTGAATTTTGTGTGGGTGGTGTGTATTGCAACACGGATGAGCGCCAACCTTTGACCGAATTGGTCCGTAAATGCTACAAACAAAATACCATGGATGAAATCATTTATGGTAATATTAAGGATGAAATAAATCCTCATTCTTTGAAGGCGTTTACAACAATCGCTTATCAGTGTTTGATGAGAGAACAAGAACAACGTCCATTAATGACTAAGGTAGTGAAAGTACTTGAAAGTGCATACATCGGCTAAGTGTCGACATTTCTAGTTGTGGCTTGCTGATTGTTGGTTGGTCTGAGAGGTTACATATCATGCTAATGTTAATTGACGATTCTTTAGTTGATATTAGTCAAAGGTGGAACTACTTATTCCATCAATGTTAATGTCAAGCAATCACATATGGTTTAATGTAGTTAATGCCAACCGCGCATCGTTACCTAAATGTTGATAATCCTCAATAATGTAATTTATTTATGCTAAATTAAACTCATATATGGTTCAATGAGATGTGGCCATGTTCATATGGTTGCAGATTAAACTCGGGACTGACACAGCCTATTATTCGTTAAACACAGTTTCGTGCATGTAAGTCAGTAACCAACCCCATTACTATAAACAAGAAGTGTTGCAATTTTACTAACTTTTTTACAGATATTTAAAGGTCACGGTTTTGATAGACTCTTTGCTATATATATATATATATATGATGTTATGCATGCTTAGCTTTTAATACAATGTGCCTACCTATGATTTCTTGATTGAGCGCATCATGTTTAGTATTATAATCATTGCTAATTATTAGATGATTCATGATGAATTGGGATTGACTACAAAAGTAAAATCTAGAAATTTTCTGTCTCCAGAAAACGGCCCCCTTAAACATTGGGCGGCCCCTATTATATATGGTGACCGTCCGGGTATTTATGGGACCGCCGCCAGGACACGGATTCTTCTAATGTGAACTCTGAATTTCTGTGTAGTTGACACACCTTCCCATCTAGCATAAATATAATTTCTGTATTTTGACAAAAATCTTTTTGGCAAATCTTAAAACTTCAAACCCCTTGCCTTACTTCTTTCAATTCACATCTCTCCACCTATATCATGAACTTTCTTCTTCATCTTCTTCATCACCTCATTATTACCATGAATTCCCAATGCTTCATCATCTATTGCCTCTTCCAAGAAAATCAAATCACTTAATCCTCTAGAATAGTTATTTGTCAAAACATATCTAGTGATGAAGATGTCACCACCTTACCTTCACCTACAACAACCTCTTCATCTCTTATCTCCATCCAAATGCTCCATCAAAAAAACTACATCCACTAATCTAAACTCTTCAAAGTCAAGAGAAAACACATACTTATTCCTTTCACTCACCAACTTCATATTTCACCACCATCTTCACATGAACCACTTCTCTTTCGTCACTTGAACCCTGTGCTTGACAACATTTGGATGTTCTTCCTAGGACCTCTATATCCTCAACCACTTCAAAGTCAACCTTCATTGGTTATCACATTTTCTTTGTCTCCAAAATTACTCCTCTTATCACATCTCATGACACGCCATTACACCATCTCTACCACAAACCTCATCCAAAATTATGGGACATCCTCTTTTCAATAACTATCATGACTATCATGGGTCAACATGCATTTATTGTGCTCATAACCGAAAAGGTGAAAAGAATTATCATGAAACAACATGATTGGACTAAAACACTTGCCAACTCATTATGTGGATTTTTGTTTGTAAAGTATATGTGGATGTAGCATTCCTCTTATGCAATTTATGTTCTAAAACCATCAACTAACATCAATGTAAGCCTACCACCTATATGCGTTGTGACCATATGATACTCAAGCATCCAATTCAAGCTTACTTAAGCATAGTGGTGGCTCAAGGGTAAAGCAAGTAAAGCTAGGGCTTTAGGCCCCTAATTTTTTAAGGCCCTGGATTTTCTAAGACTTTGTGTATATATATAAAGTTAGTTATACGTTTTTTTGCCGTCATCTTTTAAAAACCGATTATTTAAGGCCCCAATTATATGATAGGTGTGAAATAATCAAAGTTTTAGGCTTTTTGTTTTTACTTTTTATTTTTTTAGTCTACTAGTTATAGAAGTTTAAGCTCGAATATATTAAGTATATAAAAGACTCATATTTTGCATGAAAAATAATCAAATGTTAAATTAAGTCATGTGATAATAACCATTAACCATTTACATTGATGAATAGACATTTATCTTTTTCACATGCACAAACATACTTTCACTCTATAGTTCTCTCTCATCTACTCATGTATCATTCTTCAATCAAAAGTTGCTTTTGATGATGCTTTAGTTTTCGCTAATGAAATTGCTTAAGAAAATCAAATGTGGAACGAAAATTTGAAAGAAAAACGAGATATTTTTAGAAATAGAAAATATGATGATGATGATGATGTTGACAATGAAATTATAAAAACCGGCGAAGTGACTTTTAAAACGATAACTTCGTATACATTTAGATCAAGTTATTTCACCACTAGAAAGTAAATGTGACTAATTTAAATTGTATAAAGGATCTTCAGTTTACTATTTAGTATTGTAAATTTAAAATTCCTAGACAATAACAAGCTAACAAGGTAGTTGTTTGAACCTTAAAAGGTCTTTAAGCCATATTATAACAATTGTTTAGGTATTAACAGTATAGATCTATTTTTTAAACTAAGTGTTTTTACTTTTTAAAGAAGTTATGCATGTGAAAAATTGGTACCCCATTGATATACTTAATTAAATTATAAATATAAACACTTTCGGTAATACTTATGTGGCGTAAAGAATAATGTTAACCATTTCAGTAACTATTTCTTAAGCAGAAAAAAGTATTTCGAAGTTAAAGCTAATTAAAAGTTATCAACTATCTAAAGTGTCACCAAAATCAGATTTATTGGCTCAATTATCAATTGTAAATGAAATATCATATTATATTGATTTTGAGAAACTAATCAAAGATTTCACATAAAAAATTGAAAAGGTAAATTTTAAATAAACGATTTTTCAACAGATAACTTTGATAAAAAGGCCTCGTCTTAGGGCTTCGCTTTAGGCCTCCGAGGAGGTTGAGCCGCCACTCCTAGTTAAGCACAGTTTTCATAAAATGCTTATAATTCTGTTGAAACAATTCAACTTAAACTACTCTAAAGCAACAAGAGAAATAATAAGCTCAAACATGCAGCTGAGCTTGCACAACTCGTTCAAACTTATTTGAGATAACAAAAGGTCCTAACTTCTAATAACTCTAAGAGCAAGAGGCCATTGCACTATATAAAATGTAAAGCATAAATGGGTCAAAATCTCCATTTTATATGAAAATGTAAAGCATAATTGTGATTTGTCGAACCTGGGTAACATTTGTTCGGTTTCAATGAAGTTAGCAGTATCTCCTTCTAAATTAGCTCCGCGTCTCCACATTCTCGTACCTAATTCAAAACAAATATATTAAACAACCGGCAATAATAGATGTCATCGTATTAGATTAAAATCAACAATTTTCATTTTGACCTACCAAGACGCATTGTGAACCTCCTTGATACTAATGTAATCTTGGATGATAGTCCAAAGATTTAAGCCAAATAAAAACAACAATATCCGACACTCACACCCCACTTATGAGGTAATTTCGATTAAAGCTTATGAGGAATTTTCGATTAAAGAGCTATTATATAAAAGTAGGAAAACATACTTTTAATGTAATAACTATTCCTGAAGTAGGAACAATACAAGCCATGAGTCTCTTCCACAATTGTCAACAGCCTCTGAAAGTAGGAATCGTCTTTTTTCTGCACAGTTTTGGGACTTAAGTAGATGCTGTTGGGATTTAATAACTAGTAAACCATGTTTACTACGTGTACACAGCGGATGGATCTAGTTTGATATCAAAGATTAACACACAAATAAAGTAAGAAACACTAACCTTTGTTTAATGACTAAAGTCAATTAAACGATAATCTTGATATTGAAATCTTGAGTGATTAAATTACCACATCTACGGCCCACCAGAGGAGGAGGTTTGTAGAGAAGTAGGGCACCAATGTGAAGGAGAGAGGTACAAGAATAATAAGTAGGAAGGTCCAGTTGACGGGATAAATGTTAAAGTGCTTTTCTTGATGATATATGCATGCGAACTTCGACATAAGGGAATATACATATAGGAACCCTTCAAAAATTACACATAAGAGTGTATAACTGAGATCCTCCCCCAAGGGAACAAATACAACAGCCCCTAAAGAGAAAGGTAAAGCAATTTTGGAAATGCTGCCCGTGGTTTTCAGAAGGGTGTAATGGATGTCCTTGATCCAACTTGGCAACAACAAGTTTGCAAGAATCAAAATCCCCGATGCTAGCACAGCCGTAGATCCTGAGACAATGGTCATGATCGTAAAAACCCCACCATGATCTTTAAGAAAACAATATTGTTGGGAATTTTAGAATTCATGAAGGACTGACATGTGAGTTACAAAACCCATAAATAGAAATGAAGAAAGAAGAAATAAAAGGAAACAAGATATGCCAAAGAAGGAAACAAGACCAAGATTAATGTTGATTGAAATCAACATTAATGTTGAAGATATAGATTAGTCAAACATTAATGTGATGATTAATGTTAATTAATTAGTTTCCTAATTGTAATGTTTTCTTTTGAAACAATAAGGACCTATTATGTAATAGTTAGTTAGCTTTGTTAGTAAGCTAGGGTTTCTTGTAACCTCCCTCTATTATATAAAGAGGGTAGGCATCTAGGTTTAGGCACACCCTTTTCTTCACTCACATAAACACGTGTAGTTTACACACATTTTCACCATTGTTGTAGCTTTAAGGTTGTAAAACCCCATCACTATTTTAGAGTGATCGTATTAATATATTGAGGCTTGTTTTGTTTACTTGTTCTTATAAGATATAAAGACTAGTTTCCGCATAGTCTTTGTATTGATCATTGCTTCAAAGATCTTTCAATAATTATAGTTTACTATTTAGTTTCAAGTTATAGAAGTTAAGTTCAGATCAACTAAACGTAACATAATCATCTTTAATTACACTTTGGGTGCGGCCACATAATCATCTGATTAATTTTGGAGAGGCGCCATGGTATCATTCTGTAATTAAACAATTGGAGAAATAAATTCTTTATTGACTACAAGTGTTATGGATGCTTCTTCACATCCTTATCCAATAATACCTTTAAAAACTATCATTTTCAGATAGTATTTATAATAAAAAGTGATATCCGCACATGCAGAACTGTTTGTATCTTAAGTATAAAAATCCATTTTCGATATCTTACTCATGACAATGATCCAAAAGTAAATATTTGAAGGTTAGGGCATCCAATATGCATCTCTTGTGAATAACATATGAGTTTGGTGGGAACAATCCACAGATTCAAAATGTATAACCAAACATTCACCTTTGTCTTATGTAACAATATTCCCATATTGTTAACCGACAATGGAAAAATTTAGAATGATAAAATCATTCAAAAAGATAAACATGCAAAATGAGGAATTTAACCGAAATTATGTGAATGAGAAACAAATACCAAGTATCTTCTTCATCAGAAAGTAAAAATTGTCTTACTATCCTAATTATCAAAATACTAAAAACAGATATGCATGTGACTAATTAGTAAGTTGAAATCCAATGTTTCCAACATTCTCAACTCTTTCTTTACAAGAAAGCTAAACAGTCATCTGAGTAAACTTTCCGAATACTTGTTTCAAATTCACAAATTTGTGAAGGATTTGAATGATATGATGAGTGTCGTATGTGTATTTGCATACAATTGCAAATAACATGACAGTACCTTTTATGGGGTATTTGAAGTCAACAACATACCTATCTGAGACAGTAATCTTTACAGTATCTTAAAATGTAAAGTATCCTTATTCTTTAATGTGTATTGCAACAATGCTCTAAGCTGAGCATATCTAGTTAGCAGATTTATCATAAATGATGAAATCCTACTTTAACTAGGATTGATTATCCTCTAGCATCAGTGTACATAAATAACACTATGCCTTATATAATTCATAAACATTTGTTTTAATAGTCATCTAAATAACTCTCTATTAGATACTGAATAGTCATCTAAACACTCTCAATTGTATACTGTTGTTGTTAGCTCATCTTGCTCTTGTGCAAAATTAACAACTAATCTTATACACAATATAATATATGTACATGATGAATCCTTAGTTAAAATCACAAGGTTTCCAATCCATAGATAATCAGTTCTTCTATCACAAAATGCAACCCCCCTTAATTGAAATTTTTCGCAGTTAAGACATTATGAAGAACATCACCAAAATACTTGTATTTGGACCCCAGAGAGACTTTCTTGATACCCCAAACAAATATATATTATACCCTTAGTCCCATGACAGTTCATGTATTCGCCACTATAATAATGTTAAAAATTAAATATTTGGAAGTTCATTGAAGGCATTTGACAAGCTAATCTGGAGTATAATATAAATCATGAGACAGCTTATCGCCGCAACTCCATTTTGTCATAATGAGAATGTGTAAAACATTGGTTTTTTAATTTGTATTGTCTTATAGTTTTTATGCAAGGAGGCATAAAAATAATTAACTCAATCCTAATGGTTAAAAACAAACTATTTCTAACTTTAAAAGGTATTGCAGAACATTGGCTCAGTGTGCAGTCACATGTTGCAACAAGGCAAATGTTGTATGTCTCTGAGGAAAAACAAAGTCTTCAAGCACAACTTCGTATGAACATAGAAAGAGCTCAGCAACCTTAGATCCTCTATAGGTGCTAGAAATATGTGTTCTTTGAAAATGCATTCATATGTTAATTCTCATATATTTCTCTTTTAAACAGAAAATGTGAAAGAATTATGCAAAGTATGCTAATCCGACGTTTTTTAAAAGTTGTACGATGAATATTGATACAGAATGTGAACTATAAAAATTGCACGATGAACATTCTTGGGGCTTTCACATGCCTTTAATATGTCTGGATAGGGCCGTTACATATGCTTGAACCTGCTGTTGACACAACCAGGTGTGCCTAGCTTCTTAGATATTGTTTGTGCTTTTGGTTTTTAGTTTCCTCAAAACAATTTATTCTCATCTCTTTTCATAATGAACTTATCTAGTGTTGTTAGACTATGGTGAACATGTGGTGTTGTTAAACAGTATATGTGCGTAATTAGCATGGAATTTCTATTGGACAGAAAATGAATAATATACTTTGTACATAATGAGTTGTCTTCTTAATTGCGCAGGCTGGCTCTGAAGGCATTTACTGATCAAAAGTGAATGTTTTTTCTTCATCTTGATGAGGATTCACGAGATGAGCCATTGGGAAGAAGCATTGCGGCACATAAACCTCTACTGCGAGTCAGCAAGAAGATTTTAGTGAATTAAGAACCGTGTTAAATGTTCTATCAAAATCGGAGAAAGAAGTTCGAGATGTTAATACTTTTACTTATGAACGATTAGATTGGTGAAAGTGATCCTCATTACTAGCTAGATCTTCCAGTGGGACATTAGACCAGCCACCCAAAGATCATGGTTTTCATCGTTCCAGGGATATCTGTTCAAGATCAGGGGGTGTAGTTGCGCCTGATGGATTACTATGATTGAGTTATTTCTCCCACTGTGTTTAGAGCAGTGACATCGTTCGCATGCTAAGATTTTTCAAAATATGTGAGTGAATTTAATTATCAAATGTCATAAACAATGTTGCACGTATGCAGTTTCCAAGAAAGATGATATATCTAAACAAAATTGAATTATCTCTTGAGTGTGCATCTTCTTGAAAGATAAAATAGTCTTGTCTTGTTGGAGGTGTTGGTCTTCTCCGCTAAAACTAATGAAGGCAAGCACTATAATAGAAAAAATTAGTAAAATAAGAACGGCCCACCAGAGGAGGAGGTTTGGAGAGAAGAATGGCACCAATGTGATGGAGAGAGGTACAAGAATAATAAGAAGGAAGGTCCAGTTGACGGGATAAATGTTAAAGTGCTTTTCTTGATGATATACGCATGCGAACTTTGACATAAGGGAATATACATATAGGAGAACCGCCTTCGAAAATACACATAAGAGTGTATAACTGATGATCCTCCACCAGGGAACAAATACAACGCCCCTAAAGAGAAAGGTAAAGCAATTTTGGTAATGCTTTCCCATGGTTTTTTCGGAAGGGTGTAATGGACGTCCTTTGATCCAACTTGGCAACAACCAAGGTTTGCTAAATCCAAAATCCCCCGAAGCATAACACAAGCCGTAATTCCTGAGACAATGGTCCCATGAACGAAAAACCCCACCTGGATCTTTAAGAAGCAAGGAGAAAAGCTCCGAAATAGAAACGTCATAATACCACCACGTGCACGGCAAACAAAACCGAAAAGTAAGCAAAAGACCTCAAACACACAAAAACGCACATTAGGGTATATAATTGAAACCAAAATCTAATAACAGACAAAGTATAATAGAATGGAAAATAAAAATTAAAAATGGTATAATATTAATTATCAACATGTTGTCATATTACAAAATGATAATCTAGGTTGATTCAAGGGGTTAATTTTTCATAGAAAGGCAACATATATTGAAGAAACCAAAACAAAAGAATTACAACAAAGAAATAAAAGGCTAGTAAAACTAAAGAAACACAAAAGAGGCTAGAAAACAAAGGGACAAACGCCTACTGACAACACAAAAAAAACTAAACAAAACTAACCCTGACTCATTCACATAACGAAATCAGGAAGACAACAAAGAACAGATATTATTTGGTCTTTTGGGTAGCGCAGTTAGATCGTATCACTCATGTCTTTTTGATATTAATATTCTCCTGACTGTAGCAACTACAGAGTTCTTAAATCTGCTACAGGGAGACAAGGAAATACAAAACTGCAAAAGATGATATTTATATCCCAGCACCTAAAAGGGCCAAGACGTTGTTAACTTATGTTTCAAACTAATCACAGTAATGTTAATCTCAAACGGGTGGCACCTTACGCACTCTTCACAGCCTTTGAAATATAAAAGCAGCAAATAGAAAATAGCAAGAGGCTAAAAGACAGCAAATAGAAAAAGACGAATTAAGCTTACTATGGTGGATTGGCAAGTTCTGCCTCAACATTTTGGCATCTAATTAAATGTATGCTAGGGATGATATTTGAGAAACATTTGGACTCCATGATCAGAAGCGAGATAGAGGCGTATTCTAGGGTTAAGACTTTAGAGGATATTGAGAGAATGAAGGAATTTATTCCCTAAACCGTCCTTTAAGAATTCTAAGGAATATTAATTCTAGAATGAATTAAATGTATTCTTTATTATTCCTTAAACAGATCCTTATATTGTTAAGTTTAAAAAATGTATGAAATTAAAGTAACATTGACAAACTTTAAAATCTCATTAAATGAGTCCGTCAATCAGTAACTTTAAAAAACATTTTGGGTCAATGGGTTCATTTAAGAAACTTAAATAAATATCCTAACAATGTTTCAATCATTTTTAAATAATTTATTAACTTTGGTAACATGTTTTAGTTATTAATTTTGTTTCTAAAACTTTTGAAAAATTTCAATTCAAAGTACCTGGTATCCATGTTATTGTTTAACTAATCATAGTGGTATGTTTCTTTGTAGCACCATTGTATTTATCTTCTATTTTCAATTGCTTATAATGATTAGCACGGAGAATATGGATTTGGATCTTGAACCCGAACACAACATTAGACAAAACTGTCCTTTTGAGATTACAGTTTCACCACTCAAGTTCTTCGCTGGCAATCTAACTTGAACTCATTTATACATAAAAAACCACGCTAATTCTCAAATTAAGCCCTCCAAGATCACCTCCTAATGTTGCCAAAATTAGGATAGCAATGGAAGAAAAAACCTACATAGAGAATAAAATAATTTGTAATTTAACAACTATCTTTCATTAGGAGTTCCCAACACAAAAGGTGGGAGGCCCAGAAACAAAGAAACTACCTACTTTGCTAACTTTCAGGGAAAAAACCAACTGCTTAGAAAAGGTCAACTAAAAAAATCTACACTACTTATAAAGAGAATTTAGGATTCTCTTGAAAGTTGAGAAACTGCTTAAAATATGAAATGTTGAAAAAATTTATGCATGGAATCTTGCTATTTTAGGGTTTAGGGTTTATAAACATGTAATGCTAATGTTTTAAAAACATAACATTTAAGTAATATAATTACTCATTTAATGCTAATGTTTTAAAAACGTAAATAACATTTAAGTAATATAATTGCTCATTAAATGACTGCATTTAATCTGTTCATGTAACCACTAATTTCTATAATTATGGAGACTAATTATGGAAGAAATTAATAGGCCCATTAATTTCCATTGACTATAGTTTGGGTAAATCCCCTATTGCATTGAAACACATACAGAAACATAAACACTTATTCTTCTCAATATCCAGCTTCATCACATTCACTTTCGTTTTGGTTCTTAGTTTTAGATATCATGTTATGAGTATCATCGTAAACCACTTCTACCATGTTTTCATACTAATGTGTTCATGTTTCTGTAGGTTGGTATATTGGCTACGATTAAATCCTTAAAAATGGTATGCCTCCTTTTCTCAAAACCCTAATGATGAAAGTATGCTATATTTTTTAGACTGTGTATATATATGTTGGTTTCTTTGCAGCCTTGCATAGCGGGTTTCATGAAGCCTATAAACTCCACTCCCCCACCAAATCCACCATAACACCACCATTCACCTCCACCAACGAGCTCATCCATGACTGTAACCTCATCAACACCGAAACCCACCACCACCAAACCCCTCTACCATCGAATGCCGCCACTATTGTAAGTCATACAGTAAAATGTCTAGGTGGTCCATGAGTGAAAAAGCAAAAAAGAAAAGAAGAAAGCCAGCGAAACTATATGTTATGCTATTAGAGTTTTCATGATCTTGACTTTATCAAAGATTCATATATTCATATGTAATTTTATTTTATTTTTTGTTTTTATTTGTGACTCGGGTTTAAATAAAGAAGGCAAAAGGAGGAAATAAATATTGTGATTTTATCTATCTATACTTCTATACTAAGGATATTGCTACAATTCTTGAATGTGAATGTGAAAAGTGAAAACTGAATGTATTTTAGGAAGGAATGAAAACTGAATTTTATTATATGAAACACAATAAATTGTAACAACATTTGAATAATAAATTCAGTCATCAATACCATTATAACATTATAATAGCCCATTTAATTTATCATTGTAACGGCCTTCAATAATTATTAAAAAGTGTAACTGTTAAAAATCATTACTATCGATAATGATTATTAAAAATGTGTAACCGCATCCACCATATAAATCCACACAAACCATTTCATATCTCCCCACACAAATGTTATTTTACAACAAAAAATAATCTCTCAATATACCCTCACTTTCACTTCTCAACTCTTACGGGTACTTTCTGCAGATATTCTTTATATTTTTGTTAGAAAAACGCTTATTTTGAACGTTATAAGAAATATTTACCACAATATCGCATATCGTTAATTATCTGCAGCTAGAAATTACCAGTGCTATGCACGGGTACTCGTCTAGTTGTGATATACACTTTAAAGTAAAAAACAATAGGCAAACTTATGGACCATTAGATCAATCATCATAAATGAGATTAGAATTTAATAAGCTAGGACATGTAAGCCGAATAATCAAAGATGAAAAAAAGAAAAGTAGAAAGAAGAAAGAGAGAATATTAGATGGGAGAGAAAGAGAGGAGTGGTGGATGATTACACATACATACAAATGTAAGAAATGGTAACCAACACCCTCTCCAAGTGTGGAGAGGGTTCCTTTTATACTTCCCAAGCCCACTAGATGGCATATGGGTTGTATATTGGGTTGGGCTTGGCTTAACTTGGGTTTTGAGCCCGAAACACGAACAATATTATATTACAATCCAAGCCCATTAATACCTGACTAGACTATTACAATACAAGACTTCCTTTGACTTAATAAGACCGATAACATTCTTGTTTGACTTAATATAATTAAGGCTAACAATCTCCCCCTAATGTTAAGGTCTTCTTTGATCTCCCTAACGTTGACGTTCATGATGGAGGTTATATTGATTTGACTTTATTTGCCCCAATGTTGAAGATATGACGTTTGAGCTTTTTCTTCTTTGGTCTTGTCTTTTTCTTTTCCTATATGTAATGGCTTTGTTCCTTCATGCTTAGTGACTTGATCTTGAGCCTTCATCTTTTGACTTTGAGTGCTTGAGATCTTTATCTTGCATCATCTTCTTGACATGAATCATCTTGATTTGACTTTCTTGATCATCTTTTGCTCCTGACCTACATACTCAAAATGATTACATTCTTGTTTGACTTATATAAACATAAGGCTAAAAATCTTCCCTAAATGACGATTCTTTATTTAACGTTGAGGATCTTTGATGATGGGGAAGTATGCTGAATGATTGATGTTTAAGGCTTGAGTATGAGCATGTGGTGATGAATCTGACTTGGAACGAGGCTGCAACTTCGACGTTTGTACCTATATTAGAATATTAGTGATAAACAACAAATATGGACGAGATGTCTTTGTCATTCGTCGATTTTAGGTTGCAATAACCACCGTTTCCCCGTTTTACAGTATAAATACTATACATGTGATCATCCAAGGAATCTCCTTGACAGGGTTTCTA
>BQNB010052178.1:0-12088 GCA_026074375.1 Tanacetum coccineum
TGCTTGAATTACTAAGCCACGTCCTCAATTTATATTTGCCCTTTGATTTTGACTCGGGGTTAAATGAAGAAGATGGTGAATAGTAAAAACCAAATTTCCCGCGTTTAGAATTATAAAAGGGTGTGTTTGTTTTGACTTTCTTTGACCCGGGTAAAATTGGTTTGACTTTGGGTCTATAAGAGGGATTGGGCCTGGGATATGTTTTGGGCTCGGGAAGGTTAACATGTTTTGGGTTTTATAAGAAGGATAACGACCGTTATCTCTTATAAAATAAAGAGATAACGGTGTTAGGGTTTAGGGGCTTTTATGAATTATGTTTGAACAATGAGGGACTGTTTTGGTTTTTTTTTGGGATTTTTGTCTTCATATGGTTAACTAGAGTTGACTTTGAGCTGACTTTTGTCCTTTCTTGCTATCAAATCCCTGGCTTTTGTACACTCTTTCCTTTCCCGTGTCCGTGTTTGTCCGGTTTTGACCGTTTTTTTGCGATTTTTGCTATATCCGTACCTACATAATCACAAAGACAAAATAAGCAATATACAAGCATTTTAAGCACAATTTTGTCTTTTATGGGTCATTTTTGATATAAACGGATATTTGCAACTTGTGAACTTTTTACTCCCGACATTTACTATATCTTAAGTGAATGTGTTATTTTGAATTTCAACCATGGATCAACGTTTTGCAAAATACTATGCTTCACGTTCCACCCAGGAATAATGAGTTTGAAGGCGAGATCATCCCATGCAGCGACTTTCGTCTCGGCACATCCCAAGAATAATGAGTTTGAAGGCGAGATCATACTATGCTTCACGTTCCACCCAAGAATAATGAGTTTCAAGTATAAGTTTGAACTAAGACTAAAATGTTTGCTATATATTACATAAAAATTGTTGATTTAAGTTTAATCTCCAAAAATAGCACGTATTATTATTCCGGTTAAGAGCTTATGGGAGAAAAAGCCACAAATTACATACATGAGCTTTTAAGATTTTCATCTAATCCTTGTTTAGCATCTCACTCATACTTAACTCTATTATTTTTCGTTCTTCGTGAATTTCCGCGAACGCTTAGCCTAAAAGTTAAGGAACAAGCTAGAGCTCAACACGCTCGATCGAGTCAAAATTTACTCTTATTCTACCCAGCAGGAAAGTCAAAAAGTCTAATGCATAACCTATACATGAAGAAAGTATCACAAAAATCTTAAGCCGTTTATCAAGTGTGCTAAAAGATAAATGTTAGTCGATAATAATCTTTAGGATATCGGATTTCCCCAAACTAATGGCAAGCAAAGGCTAGGAAGCTCGAGTGAACCGGGACAAAACACCGAACACGAGAGTCTTTAGAAAATTTTGGGTCAATCCTGCAAACAATCACAAGTACAAACACAACAAGAATCGGAAGAGTACAAGCCTCCTCACATCACAATAGAAATAAGAAAGAAAATAGAAGGATAAGCATGGGGTGCCTCCCACGAAGCACTTTGTTTTTGGTAACCGAGTCACATAGCTTGACTCGATCCTCGAATTCATTCGTCCTTGGAGAAAGTATGGAGATCCTAGACTTCCTTGGGTGGTAAGTCCCCTCCGAAGTAATGCTTCACGCGATGACCATTCACCTTAAAGTTTGGACCATCGGGTTGAGATAACTTAATGGTTCCGTATGAAAAAACTTTGGTGATGATGAAAGGTCCTGACCAACGAGTTTTAAGCTTTCCGGAGAATATCTTAAGACGAGAGATGAAGAGTAAAACTCGATCACCAACATTGAAAATGTAGTTTTTGATCTTTGAGTCGTGAAGCTTCTTCGTCCTCTCTTTATAAATCAAAGAATTCTCGTAAGCTTGATTACGAAGCTCATTAAGTTCATTAAGTTAAAGCTTCCGGTGATCACCCACGGTTTTTGATCTTTGGTGTCTTAAAAGCAGTACGAAATGCCCACAAAGTGTCATCTAATTTTTCAGACCATGAGGCACGGTTTTCTCCAACCATCCTTTCTAGAATACGTTTCAAACCACGATTGGACACCTCCACTTGACCGCTCATTTGAGGGTGATAAGCGGTAGCTAGATGATGAGTGGCCCTATACTTAGACATTACTTTAGCAAACTGATCATTACAAAAGTGGGTCCCACGATCGCTTATTATAGCTCTTGGTGTTCCGAATCGGGCAGAAAGTGATTTCAAAAACTTAACAACTACTCGAGCATCGTTTGTGGGGAGTGCCTTTGCTTCAACCCATTTTGAAAGATAGTCGACAGCTAAGAGGATATATTTATTCCCATGTGAAGACGGAAATGGTCCCATGAAATCAATACCCCATACATCGAAGATTTTACAAACTTGGATAGCGTTTTGAGGCATCTCATCTCGTTGCGAAATTTTACCTTGTCTTTGACACGTATCACAAGATTTGATCATCGTATGGGCATCTCGATATATGGTAGGCCAAAAGAATCCGGCATCAAATACTTTTCGAGCGGTGAGATTGGCACTATGATGGCCCCCGGTGGGTCCTTCATGACAAGCTTTGAGGATTTCAAGAGCTTCTTGCCCATGCACATATCGTCGAATGATTTGATCCGCACAAGTACGAAAAAGATAAGGATCATCCCAGAAATAATGTTTAACGTTCTTAAAAAACTTCCTCTTTTGTTGAGTTGACATTCATTTGATGATAAAATTCCCCGCATGGTAGTTTGCATAGTCCGCAAACCATGGGGTACTTTCACTAGAAATAACTCCAAGATTTCTAAAGGAAAATGTTCATTTATGTCTTTGTTTTCTAACACATCCTTATGAGGATTCTCAAGTCTAGATAAATGGTCTGCCGCAAGGTTCTCACTTCCTTTTTTATCACGAATGGTGATATCAAATTCTTATAGTAGAAGAACCTACCGGAGCAACCTCGGCTTAGCGTTTTGTTTGTTCATAAGGTACTTTAAAGCTGAGTGATCCGTATACACTATGCTTTTTGGATAAGACAAGATATGGCCGAAACTTTTCAAAAGCATATACAACGGCAAGCATTTCTTTTTCCGTGGTAGTGTAATGAATTTTAGCTTCTGTCATTGTCTTGCTAGCATAATGTATAGGCTGAAAATGCTTCATCTTTCGTTATCCTAAAACCGCACCAATCGCGAAATGACTTGCATCACACATGAGTTCGAAAGGTAGGTTCCAATCCGGGACAACTAAGATTGGAGCTTCGGTAAGCTTCTTTTTAAGAGTCTGAAAAGCATCAATACAATCCTTAGAAAAAACAAACGATGTTTCCTTCTCAAGAAGGTGAGTCATTAAAAGTCTTGGATAAATCGGCGGTAAAAACCTGCATGACCTAAGAAGCTCCTAACACCTTTTACGGTAGTTGGGTGAGGGAGCTTAGCGATAACATCGACTTTAGCACGATCGACCTCAATTCCTGACTTTGAAATTTTAAGCCCTAACACAATTCCTTCTCTACACATAAAGTGGCACTTCTCCCAATTAAAAACTAAATTCGTGTCTTCACACCGTTTTAGCATCTTTTCTAAATTGGAGAGGCACGAATCAAAACTATCCTCAAAAACCAAAAAATCATCCATAAACACTTCCATAGTCTTTTCGATCATATCATGGAATATGGCCATCATACACCGTTGAAAAGTACCGGGGGCATATTACACAAGCCTATGGCATGCGTCGGACGCCAGGAAGTCCATACGGGCATGTGAAAGTAGTTTTCTTCTGGTCCTGAGGATCTATTGGTATTTGGAAATACCCTGAAAATCCATCTAGAAAACAATAGAACTCATTCCCAGCTAATCTTTCTATCATCTGATCCATAAACGGTAATGCAAAATGATCTTTTCGAGTCGCTTCATTTAATTTCCTATAGTCGATACAAACTCTCCATCCGGTAACTAAATGTGTCGAAATTAATTCATTCTCTTCATTAGCAACAACAGTTATTCCACCTTTCTTGGGAACACAATGCACTGGACTAACCCATGGGCTGTCAGAGATCGGGTAAATCATTCCGGCATCAAGAAGTTTTAGGACCTCTTTTTTTATTACCTCATGAATTTTTGGGTTAACCCGTCTTTGACTTTGAACCGTAGGTTTATAATCATCTTCCATCAAGATTTTGTGGGTACAAAAATGAGGGTCGATACCCTTGATGTCGGTGATTTTCCAAGCAATGGCCCCTTTGTGAGATTTGAGCACCTTTAAAAGAGCATTTTTTCATCATTTTTTAAACCTTTCGTGTTGATCCCACGCCTTGATCGGTTCTTTACCTTGTAAAGAGTATGTTACCTTGAATGAATCCAAAATAACAAAGGTTGAGACTTTGTTTGTATATCAAAGTGTATGCGGAATCTACACTTTGATACTCTAGAAGTATATATCAATGGAACAGTACAAAACAAAGAACAATGAATAAAACCACAAACTGCTTCAATATTATTGATAATACGAGTACTCTTGATTAGTACTAGGGTTACAAACCTTGAAGCTATTACAACGTTCTTTCTCTAAGATGTATCTCTATCTCTTAAGCATAAGCATATATTAAACCTTAACCTAGGATCTCCTTTTATACACCACAAGGAGTCCTTTACAAGATAACTACCGCCGAAGGAGTGGTTTTCTTTTGGAGCCGAACGAGTGAACCGAACGAGTTTAATTCTGTTTAGACCGAACTAGACAGGACCGAACTAGACAGAACCGATCTAGCTAAGGACCGAACTAGTAACTTCATTGAGAACCGAACCAGTGAACCGATCTAGCTAAGGACCGAACTAGTAACTTCTTTGAGAACCGAACCAGTGAACCGATCTAGCTAAGGACCGAACTAGTAAATTCATTGAGAACCGAACCAGTGCACCGAACTAGCAGAGGACCGAACTAGTAATTTTTTATTTTATTTTACGGTTTCTTCTTGATTTTGTAAAATCCCGCAAAAGATACAATTTTTTTCTCGGTTTTAATCATAGATTTGTAAAATCCCGTAAACGTTAATCAATTCCAATCCACAACAACAATCACTTTACCTACTTAAGATCCGATATCCATTCACAACATCACAATGTCAAATACCAATACCAATTTGCAAACACAAACATCAAGTGTTCTTCAGAATGACACAGTTTCTTCGTGTTCAATTTCTAACATTCAAGAGAAGACACAACTTTCAAGAAGTAGATGCATGCACAGTCTTAAAGAAATCAAGTCTCTATTTAAGTTTCTCTCAGAAACTTTACAAGACTATGGCACGATGCCTATCTTCAAGAGAACGTTCTCTCAAGACTTGAATTTTACTAGAACAACATCTTACTAAAGAATATACTTTCTAGGACTGATTGCACAACTACTTTGACTAATCTCAGAACAAAGTTTGAAAATGCTTTCAATTCAGAATTCGAAGAGCGTATGAGGAAATATACACGATACAATGCTCAATCCTTCAATGATGCAATGATCTGTACCATAGATTCCATTCGGAAATACATGCTTGAGATAATTCTTCATCAACAACGGACTCTACATTTGTTGAAACAAAAGACGTTGATGCAGACACAAGAAGATCATTCAAATCAAACCCAAGCATTGAATTCTGATTCATTGAAAGTTTATTTAGTTGTCAAAACAAACTCTTGTTCTGAGAAAAGAAGACAGTAATTCAATACTGCATCAACAATCAGCAAGGATGCAGCTTGAATTCTGACCCACAAGCATGTTTCATGCAATCAAATACAAGGATGTCAAAGCAAAAGAAAAGTGCATGGTAATATTTTTCGATCTCTTCTTTCACACCTTCAAGTTCTTTCAACAGATGGACTTTAAGAGGCTCACTCGCATCGAACATGGATTCAAACGGGCATTCATGTCACTCTTTGGTCAAGATGTTGATACTTTCACAAGAACAATGCTCCTCAACGATAGCTTAACTATCAAAGCAACTTGACAAAGTGATTTCAGAAGATGGATCCATGCAGCCTTTTGGGTGGTAGAAACAACCAGTTCTAAAAGTTCATCGATTCAAAGTTTACTTGGATTATGACAGTCAAATGACAGACAAGTACTTTGTTGAATTACACTAGAATCGAGGTTAAACAATTCAGAGATACACTACTCCAACACCTGGGTAATGTTAAGAAGTCCGTTGCTGAAAGAACACGTCATCAAAGACAGTATGAAAGAAGGGTGAATAAAAGACAGATGCAGAC
This sequence comes from Tanacetum coccineum, assembly GCA_026074375.1. Lineage (NCBI taxonomy): Eukaryota > Viridiplantae > Streptophyta > Magnoliopsida > Asterales > Asteraceae > Tanacetum > Tanacetum coccineum. The sequence goes on from BQNB010052178.1 coordinate 6,209, forward strand.
GCAAGAGAGTAAGATTGATACGGGTAAAGCATTGAATGCTAATTTGGTTGACCACAAGAAAGCTTAGGACAGACTCAACAGTGCAAGATGACAACAGCAGGTCAGGGAATGATACAGATGCTGACGATGCATATATCAGACCCATTTATGATGAAGAGCCAATGGCTGAGGTACAATTGATGCTGGGATGTAATATCTTTGCTATCGGACAACAGCATACTGAGCAACCTAAACATTAATGAAGGTAGGGTTGACCAGTATCCTGAAACATGTCAAGTTAAAAGTCCTATGCTTGATTCATCACCTGATAACCAGACAACTGAATACTCAAAATATTACTCGCGTTGAAATTATTTGCTCAATAGACAGTTGCCCAATTTCAAAAAGTTTTTCAAGATATGGAAGCACATTGCTTTGTCTCGAACATAAATATCAAATCAATCTTTAAAAATCTGGGCAAAAACGTGGTTCAAATTTTGAATGAAAACAAGTTAATAATCCACGATTGTGAAAGGAAATTGATGTGCTTGAAACAATGAACATCGAATTAGAACATAGTGTGGCTACATTACGTAAGGAAAATGAGACTTTGAAACAGCATTACAAAGATTTGTATGATTCTATTAAAATCACGAGATCTAAGACTACAGAACAGACAACATCTTTGCTTGCTAGTAATACTGAATTAAAAGCTCAGATTCAGGAAAAGGTTTTTGCAATTGCTGCTTTAAAAATGACTTAAGGAAGTTAAAAGGAAATAGTGTAGATACTAAGTTTGATAAAACATCAGTCTTGGGGAAACCGGTGTTACCATCACTAAGAAACCAATCAGTTGTTAGACAACCGAATGCGTTTAAATCTGAAAGGGCTCAAATGTCAAAACAACGGTTTGCCTCCTAAGTTGATGTGAATAAGAATTTGTCAAAACCAGTCACTCAACATTATTTGCCTAAGAAAACAAAATCTGCCTTTGCAAAACCTGATCACGTGATTGCATCTAGCTCATCTAAGAATAGTTCTAAGAACATGCAAAGATTTAGTTCAAATGACATGGTTCATAATCACTATCTAATGAAAGATAGGAAAAAAGACAACAAGAAGAGATAGGGACACTCCAAAATAAGTGTGAGCCTTCATGTAGAATTTTCTAAGACTGTTGATGGTAGCAAACAAAACGTGGAGCAACAATTCAAACATCTAGGGAGTTTGCATGTATTAAAGATACTCGCGTTATGATTAACGGTGTGCCAAAGCAGATCACTCTAAGAGTTCTAGTTCGTTCTCAGTTCTCAAACAAAATTTGTTTGTTTCTCTACATGTCAATATAGTGTGTCTTTAATGCAAATCATGATGCTTGTATAACAAAATTCCTGAAGGAAGTAAATTCTCGTATATATTCATTCCCATAAGACACAAAACAGTAACAAAACCTGTAGATCCAAAAAAAAGCAGTCATACTCAGAAACCTGGTAGGCAGATCTTTACAGGACATAGGTTTTCTCCTAATAAGACTTCCGCTGTGTATGAGAAAACATCTCCTAGATCTGATCTTAGGTGGAAACCCACGGGTAGAATTTTCAAATCTGTTGGTCTTAGGTGGATTCCTACAGGAAAGTTATTCGACTCTTGCACAAGCAAGGTTGACAGTGAACCCCCACATGGTTCAAATGTAGATATCCCTAATATTCATGAATGCAAACAAACTCTGGATGTAAGTGCAGGTACATCAATCAATGTTCAGAAGGAACAAAGTCTTGATTTAAGTGCAGGTACCTTATGTAATGTCAACAAGGAAAATCTCAGAGTATGGCTGCTGAAAAAGCTGATATCTCAGAAACCATTGTCAAAGTGGATTCACAGATGATGATACAGAAAAATGACGTTTGATCACAACAGATCAAGCCTCAAACCTCAATGTCAAATGACGTTTGAACAAAACGGTTCAAGCCTCGCACCACAGTGTCAACAGAAGTTCATCAAGCAGCTGAGACAGTAACAACGTCAAATGAGCTGGATTTGCTATTCGGTCCTTTGTTCGACGAATATTTCAATGGAGAAAATCAAGTTGTTTTAAAGTCTTCCGCTGTCACTACTACTGATGCATCAAATAAACGTCAACAACAACCTGATTCAACTTCATCCACTTCCACTCTAGCTACAACTGTCACTGCTAATGGAAACTTCGATTTGTAAATATTTTTATTATCTCTTTATTTTTGATTTATAAAAATTTTGAAAAAGAAAATACAAAAATATAAAACCAACAAAAAGAAAATAGAAATAAAATATAAAACCTAGAAAAACAAAATATTAAATTCGAAAAATTTTCCAAAAATACAAAATGAATCTTCTGACATGTCTTCTGGATTCGATAACATTTACGACCTAGAAATGTTGATTACATTCTACACAGCGTGTAAATGAAGTTCGAGCAAGAGTTTCAAATGCTTTCAAAACATGTCATTTCTATATTTTTCTCTATGACTTATGTACATTTCAGTGCATAACTCGGTCTCGAATGTAACAGGGAAGTGTACGCTTCAGTGCGCTTACTCTAAAATAGAAGAGAAGTCTTCTATCATGTTTTTTAAAAAACCGTTGAACACAATTTTTCAAAAAGAACTTTCAATGTCAAATTGTCTACAATATAATTTGTGGTATATTTCTATAAAAAGTGGTATTTGTTAAAATTGTGTGTTCAACACTCCTCCTCGAATAATTTTCTGAGGGGACTTTTTAAAACAAAGCCTTTTAATGTGTTGGGTACATCTCATAAATGTCAATTTTATGTATCCAAACACATTTTGTGAAATTAAATGTGGAAACTAATAATGTCAAATTATTAATATACACTGTTCACTAAGGCATCTCACTCCGTCTTCAACATTTTGTGGTGTCATATCAATTTTTCATTCCAATGTCAAGTTTTAATAAATATTGGAATCCCACATATACTGTTGAAGGGGAGCAATCGGAAAATGAATTCATGCTATATCGTGGTATAATTTTTCTCCCCATGGAATTTTTCATGTCAAATTTTAATCATTTGGTATTTTAAATACTAAGTGTTTTATTATTTAAAATAATAGGAGAAAATGTGATTAAAATATGTTATAGATGAATGTGATCTTTAAGACTCTAAGTGCAACTCTTTCCTTCATGTGCTAAACAAATTCAAATCTTGGAGCACATGTGTAAGGGGAGTATTTGAAAATAATAATGTCAAAAAATGGTTTTATGGTTCGATCTTTATACCCAACAACCTATTAATTTCATGACGATTCTGAAGTCATAAGGTGGTTAGGTTAGGTATAAGTCCTACGATCCAATCAGAATCAGAGGGATCTACCCAAGGACACTCCATTGTTAGAAATAGCAGTCCTTAGGTACGATTGGAGAAGAATGTGTATAAGGGAAAAAATGAGACTAAAGATTGAGATAAACACTGGAACAACTCACAACATGGTGTTAGTAATGACGTCTGGTAAGCATTGAGGGGTTGAGAATGAAAAGAAATGTATGGAAAAAGGGTGAAAAAGGAAAAGGAAGCAACTCCTTACACCTTAGGCAGAAGGGTCAATACATAATTCTCATCAAAATCACAAAGATGTTTTTTTGATATTGAAGACGACATCATGGACCCAGTGATGCAATGCACAACCCTTCCCAGCCATTCGAGTTTCTCTCAAAAGAAACTTGTCACGGAGATACATAAGTTATCTATTGACATCTCACTCCGAGATTGTTGATATTGAATAGGTGGCAGTCTGCTCCAGCCTTCGATTACTAAAACCAAAGTGCACAAATCGAGTCTAGAGCCAGAAGAGATCAAATTATAAATCTCATTAGGACACAATGTCAAAAATACTCTTTTGGAACACCATAAGTTCACAAGTTATAAAAAGTGTCCTACGCAATATCTTGAGATCTTGCCAGAACATCTGAGTGATACTTAAGTATTCAAGTGGGAAGATGGAAATCCTGCTTGAGCCAACATCAAACAAGCTCTTGGTAGGTGACTTGCAAGATTCTATATGAATCAAGCTTGTGATAACTGGATATCAATTTTGGTGCAGTAAATGAATTGACGACTCAATCAAAAAGATAGTAACTATCTGATTCACTCTTACCGTGTTGTCTGCTTTGAGACGTTCCGGTAATGAGAACTAGCAAGCATGGTGAATCTAATACATCTGTGTTAGAAGATCCTACGCTTTGAGCTGGAAACCCTGTCAAGGAGATTCTTTGAATCTACCTGATCACAGGTATAGTATTTATACTATAAAATGGGTAACCGGAGGTTAATGCAACCGAAGTCAAGATGAATGACAAAGCCATATTCATCTTTTATTGCTAACTGTCTTATTTCAGGTTTAGACGACGGTGTTGCAGCCTCATTCCAGCGAAGTTGGATTCATAAACCACATGCTCATACTCAAGCTTCAAAAAATCAATCGTTCAACATCAAGACAGTTGTTTCTTAATCTTCCCCACTATCAAAAGAGCTCTCAAAGTCAAAGAAAGGAATATCAATTGGGACGAGAATGTTAGACTTTTAATCAATATGTCAAACAAGAATGTAACAAGTATGAGCATGTTGGTCAAGAGCACAAGTTGATCAAGGAAGTCAAATCAAGATGATTCATGTCAAGGAGATGATGCAAGATAACGATCTCAAGAACTCAAAGTCAAAAGATAAAGGCTCAAGATCAAGATCACAAAGCATGAATGAACAAGCCTTTACAAAACACAGACTAAGACCAAAAACAGGCAAAGCATAAACGTCAAAAGTCATATCTTCAACGTCATCGGTGGTACGGAGGAGTTTGAAGAAAGAGACCTCAACATTGGGGGAGATTGTTAGCCTTAATTATATTAAGTCAAACATGAATGTTATCGGTCTTACAAAGTCAAACTAGGTCTTGTATTGTAATAGGCTAGTCGGGTTCAACGGGCTTGGTTTGTAATCTAATATTGTCCGTGTTTCGGGCTCAAAGCCCAAGATATGCCAAGCCCGGCCCAAGTAGAAAGCCCATACGCCTACTACTTGGCATTGGGTATAAAAGGACCCTCTCACCATGGAGAGGGTGTTGGTTACCATTTGCATAGTTTGTGTGTGTGTGTGTAATCTTCCATCTCTAGTTTTCTCTCTAATAAATCTTCCAACTTCTCTTATCTCTTTTCTACTATTTTGCTTATTGGTATAGCTTATGTTGTGAAATGGATTAAGCTTTTGGGATAACATAATTCATTCTCTTCATTAGCAACAACGGTTATTCCACCTTTCTTTGGAACACAATGCACTAGACTAACCCATGGGCTGTCGGAGATCGGGTAAATCATTCTCGCATCAAGAAGTTTTAGGACCTCCTTTTTGATTACTTCGTGAATTTTTGGGTTAACCTGTCTTTGACTTTGAACCGTAGGTTTGTAATCATCCTCCATCAAGATTTTGTATGTACAAAAACGAGGGTCGATACCCTTGATATCGATGATTTTCCAAGCAATGGCCCGTTTATGTGATTTGAGCACTTTTAAGAGAGCTTCTTTTTCATTATCTTTTAAACTTTTTGCAATAATCACTGGTAACTTGTTGTTTTCTTCTAAGTAAGCATATTCCAAATGAGATGGTAAATCTTTTAACTCTAATTTCGGAGGCTCTTCAATTGAAGGTTTTGCCTTGATTATTTCTCCTTGATTTAGGTCTATCAGAGGGAGTTGAAATGGGTCATTATTTAATAATTTTTCAATTAAGCAAATATCTCCCTTCGGATCACAATCGACATGATCAATTTCTGGTGAAATTGAATCATCCTTGAGATAAGCTTCGATCTCTTCTAAAATGAATTCGGAAGTAAGAGGCTCAGACGTCGGGGTGGG
>BQNB010052178.1:12992-40615 GCA_026074375.1 Tanacetum coccineum
ACGTTAACTAATTAAATGACCGAGACTCGTACACGTAATGAACGAACTTCCTGTTCGGCTCAATATTTTGAGGCTAACATGTTCTAATGTTTTAATGTGAAACACTTGATCCCTTATCATGGCGACTCTTCTGATGATGACCTTGCTATGAATTCGAGGATGAATTTTGTCTACCCAGGGGGGAATGATGGAGGCCCAAGTATTGAAGAACGGGCTGACTAGTTTTTAGAAGCCAAGATTGTGTGAAGAAAAGGGCTTCAGTAAAACAGCCATAACTTTTGATCCGTAAGTCCGTTTCAGGCCCGTGACCACTCAAATCGAAGGGAAAAACGAGGCGGACGCAACTGTGTCCACCTTTTAGCTGGTTATAGATTTTTCGAGGCCCAAAACCCTCGTTTACTATGAGTTATTTACATTTTTATTTTTTTTATTTTTTGTTGGACTTGTTTTTGTTCTAGCTCACGGCCCATCTGTCTTTTTAGGCCCGTTTTAGTTTTGTGAGCCTATTTAAACAATCTGCTGTAACCCTAGCCGGTCAGTTATCAGTTTTATTAAAAATAAACCATTGGCCGATGTTTGCCAAGAAATTTTACCCTTATAATCGGTATTTAATCGAATCAACGATTGTTGGAAGAATTGTTTTTGGTATTCGTAGAATCAACAGATCCAATTTGTTATCTTGTTTAATTAGTCTACACCAACAAGTAGCTTGTTTTGTTTTCTTATATATGCTTCGATACCCCTTTTTGATGATCGTGGTTACTTTGAACTCTCTGATAACCGTAAGTTATATTTTTAAACATATTACGATAGAAACTATGTCTAGCTAGTACTATTTAACAAAGTAAATTTTAATTAAAAAGTATATATATCTATAAATGATAAATTTTGTAACTACAAATTATATAATACTATGCAATTTTTATTCGTTGCATAGTGTAAATAATTCTTAAGAATACCCTTTTTAACTTATCAACTATAATTGGTTGTTTAATTTCATGGGTTCAAGATTTGGAAGAACAAGTGGTAGAATTTCTAATGTTAAAAGTGAAAGACATCCTAAAGATGGGCTTCAAGAGTAAGAATGATATTGGTGGTGAGTTGATAGGTAACATGGTGAAGCAAACAAAAGCATCTTCAGGAATTATATGGAACTCGATTAAGGCACTCGAAGAACCTGAGCTTGGAATAATGTTGCGTGACTTTCCAGTACCAAGTTTCCTAATACCATTTCCGAAACATCTTACAGCCGGAGTATTAAACAACCATAAAGAGACACACAGTCGAACAAATATAAACTTTCCGTCATGATGTACAAGTTCATCACAACCTATCTAGGAACTACCTCAGATATTGAAACATCATTTACTGAAACCTGTGAAGATCTTGATTTTGATTTTGATAGCTTATTTTTTCCGGGACCACTACTACCAGTCGACGAAGTGTACTCGCTAAAGAGTGGCATTTCGGGATCAGTCTTGCCATAGACGAAACTTGTGTAAATTTATTGGGAGGGCCGAGTGTTATATCAATTAATTTAGGAGGCCAAAATTGCATTTCCTTTAAGCAAATATAACTAAAATATCAAAGTCCCTCCCCGGTCTCCACTAAGGTCCGTCCATGTCTTGCTATGCATGAAAAATGCAGGCCCTGATGGTAGTGGAAGTGTGAGAGAGAAGCTATTAAGCATAAGAACAACTGAAGCCATGGTTGGCCTATCTACAACATTTTCTTGAACGCATAATAACCCAATATGTATACATCTAATGGTGTCGCGCAATGAACCTGATCCGGTCTTCAATGTAGGATCTATCATATCTAATGGTGTACCGTTCCGCCACGTGTTCCATGCCTAGAAGATATTAACAAATCTATTGTTCAGCATATAGAAAACACAATCAAAGTTATATGGGCAAAGGAATGCTCTCAAATATTATGACCCCGTCATTATTGTCTTAGGCGGTGTTTGACTTATTTGTCTTGGTTTATGGGCTTACTGAAAAATGTAAACTCAATAAGCTCAATTATTAGGGTTTATAACCTTATACATTATAAGCTAGATGCTCAAACTGATAAGGTCATAAGTTCTTAAGAATGAGATTAAAAGCTCTTAGGTATGATCATGTTTAGAAGCATTCGTGGTGCATATTTCTCCCCAAAGCTGCTTATAATTTTACGAACTAACAAATTATAACTAAAGAGTATATATGATGAAATGAGTTGCTAGTGGATACTTACAAAGCTAAGAAGGTCTTCTATGCTCTCTCCATTTCGAAAACTTGTATTCTTTGACCCGTTACCATCTCCAGCACCAACACCCCAAAGCTGAATACATCAGATTTTACTGAGAATTGCCCATGCATGGCATATTCGGGCGCCATATAACCACTGTATAAGAGAAGAAGACACCCAAGGTTAATTTGAGCGCACGCACTATTTGAGTATAAGAGGGAATAAAATGCTCCAATACTTAACGAAATTATTTGAAGTATACTTAATAGGTTCCAACAATTCTACTCGTGTCTCCTTGAGTTTCCTCGGGTTTGAACAATCTTGCCATGCCAAAATCTACAATTTTAGGGTTCATCTCATTATCTAGCAAAACATTGCTAGCTTTCATATCCCGATGAATTATCTTTAGACGAGAATCTTCGTGAAGGTATAAGAGTCCCTTTGCAATGCCTTTGATGATCCTGTAGCGCTTTTCCCAATCGAGAAGTGTACGTTTACAGGGATCTACAAACACCAAATATACTAATTATGTATTGTATTGAATGTGAGAAGTCATGAGGTCGAGAAGAGGCAGTCTTAGTAACATACCAAATATAAATTGATCAAGACTTGCATTTGGCAAGAACTCGTAAATGAGAAGTCGTTCGCTTCCTTCAATGCTGAAACCCAGAAGCCTAACCAAATTACGGTGATGAAGTTTCGCAACAAGCAAAACCTCATTCTTGAATTCTAAGTCACCTTGCCCAGAATCCTTCGCTAGCCTCTTTACCGCTATCTCTTGTCCATCTTCAAGTTTACCCTAAATATCATAATTATAACATATCAATATTCAAATTACATCAATGTTCTCATTTTTTGGCACATAACTAGCAAGATCGATTTTTGTATACATTGTAAACCGCTCCAAAGCCGCCTTTTCCTAGCTTATTTTCTTCAGAGAAGTCATTCGTTGCTACTTTTACTAAACTAAAGTTATATTGCAATGATTCAGGCGTTCCAATATCCATACTTTCAACTGGTAGATAAATAGAGGTTTAAAAGTTAATTTTACAGGCCAACTATTGTCTCACGGCATAACACGCTACTCAACCAAGTGGTCTATTAAATTGGGGCTGGCCGGTGGTATATTGTAGTTCCTTTAAGCATGATTAATTCGTTGGAAAACAATTAATAGTATAAATAAATATAAAAACTACAAAGATGCTACTAATATGATACTTTCAATTAACCGGTCCTAAAATGTTTAAATGATACTTCAAACATGATTATTATTTGAGCCGAGAATTTGAAACTTACTCTCTATATTTTCTGCCGGCCGTGTTTGCTGCTGTTTTTTCCTCAATCTTATGAAGATACAAATAGAACTGATTAATGCAATGGCGACTACTGTAACGGAAACAGTTACTATGATCACCGTTCGTGTCTTGCTTGTATTTTCTCCTGCAAAAAGAAATAAAAAAGATTTAACCAAATAGTAATCAAAATTTGAATATTCAAACATCCATTAGATGAATGTTCAGTACGAAAATGATTAAACATATGGAAGTACATAAATCTTCCTTGCACTACAAAAATAAAGTTAATATAATGTAAAATTGAACATGTTTTGCTTGTTGTTTTACCACATACACTCGCGGAGATAGGAGGGGGTAGGATGGGCACGTGCCCGCTAGCAATAAAAATTATAGTTTAAACTTTTTAAAATATCTGACTATTTTTGTAATTTCCTATTTTCCCCTAATGAACCCGATTTGTAATGTAATTTCTAAAAGTTATCAAAGTTTGTCCACTCGATCATAATTTTTTGACTCCGTCTGTCACCACACATGAACAATTAATTTGAAACAGTAAGTGATAGGCGGCTTTCTGTTAGTCAAAAGGGAACGAATCCTTACTTTAGACTAATATCATTATACTGTAAAGGGTGACTACATAATTTACATTATTAGCTTAATGTTTTGATTTTGAAGATTATTATAACCAATAGCAAAGAAGTTAGCGGATACAAAGCATATCATTATTAATAACTAATGACTATATAATTAAATTTTACTTATTTCTGGTGCAGAGAAGTATACGAGGGTGTACGAGGTGATGCCTAAAATGTTTAAGGCCTCAATATATACATTCCATTGTACATTTGGGGCCTCAAAATTCACTTTTATCATCAAATTTAACGATATATTAAATTATGTTTATACATATTTGTTAAACTCTACTTGAGAGTTGAGAGTGACAACGAGCTCATAAAAATTTAGAGCTAGTTCGTTATAATATAACTTTGATCATCATCTTTAATCATCTTATAAGCTTTTGCACGGAACCTTCGCTAACTTAGCTACAACATTGTTCTCGTGTAATTATAACATGTATGAAACTTAGTATTGGGCCGAAACCCAATCCGGGTAATCACAACCCGCTAGACAAACCCGCAGGCCAAACCCGGCGGTTACAAAAAACAGTTAAATAACTTATTTACAGTTATTTTCGAAGGGTTACAACGGTTAAATCTAACCGACACAACTTTTAGACACACTGTTTCATGTAATATAAATAGGAACAGATTTGTAAACGTTTCTGTATGATGACAATGATGAATGATTAATAGAAAATTCAGATTTTTCTTGTTTCTGGTATATTGATGATTAAAGAACCATAGAAATGGGCCAACAATTGGTATCAGAGCAGGATTCATCATATACCAAGATTCATCATATACCATTTTTGTGTTCCAGTTTCGAATCAAAGAACAACCGCACCAAAATCTTTCCAGAAAACAGTTTGCAAATCAAGGAAACACAAATCAAAAAATCATCTTTGTGTTTAAAACAAATCTTCGAAAAAAAGGAGACCCCAACAATTGCTACCGAGTGTATAAACACTAGCAACAAAAGGGTTTCATCCCTGCAAACTTATCAAAACAATAATCCGAAAATTATAAGCCCGAAAAATCAAAAGGGTTATGCACTTTTTTCAGATTCAAAACAAAATTATAAACCACACTTGGATAATGAAAGTCATCACAAAAACGGACAAAAATCAAAACATCAAGAAGGAACAAATCCGAGTAAATCATCAGTTGATTCACGGTTATCCAAAGAAAAACCCCATATTAACGGCGGTTTTTAGTAAGATCCCCAATTTGCGAAACCGTAGTTTTCGCACGAACAAATCAGGGAGCCCATGGTTACGAACACAAGAAGAAGGAGAAGAGTGATTAACAATCGCCATCCCAATCGTGGTTACACACCACAGAGAAGAGAGACGAACGCCTCACAAAGGAGACGAACTCCACACACAGACAAAAAGAGGCGGTAAGATAAACAAAAGGGGACACACAACACTAGGGTATATTAACCCTAAGAGGTTTTACAAAAACCACCCCTCCACTTTTCATTATTTCTATATAATCAGAATTTTTATTATATAGATATTTTTAGGTTTAGGCTTTTTCATAAGTTACCCTTTAACTATTAGGATTAGTAACTTTGCCTAAAACCCGAAGATAGAAATATAGTAGTCTAGAAATTACACGGCCTACTATATTGGAAGAATAATTTTTAAGGAGTAATTAACCTTAGGTTATTCGATTTTTAAAAAAACTTCAAAACTTCTTATTTGGTTTATGATAAGAAATTTTTTTATGATTTTTTTACTTATTTGGATTATGATAAGTAATATATAAAGCTTTAAGAATTTTAAGGTTTTCAAAACTTCTTATTTGGATTATGATAAGAAAATTTTCAAAACTTCTTATTTGGATTATGATAAGAAAATTTTAAGACATCTTATTTGGATTATGATAAGAAAGCTCTTTAAAAAAGGATTTTTACTTATTTGGCTTATGATAAGTAATATATAAAGGATTAAGATTTTTTAAGAATCAAACCTGCGTTTTTCCTTAAAAACGCAACCATTGATGCCATTAGAGACGGTTTCAACACCAAACCGGTGATTAACCAAGGAGCATAAAAGAAATGTCGAAAGAACTACAAGGGTGCCACAAATTGAACAAGAGACTGATTTTAGAGAAGACCACAATATTTGTGGGTCAAGGCAAAGAATTAACATGCCTTCAAGGTTTCTGTTCAGAGATTTCTGCAAGATTGTAGATGAGGGCTAAGAAAAACCTGCCCCGAAGTCACTATGGCGATCAAAAGGATCAAGTGACTGGACGGACCCTGAAATAGATAAGAGACATAAAAAAACATCAAGCTTTAAAGACTGAAGACATCAAAGCATCAAGGACAAAGAAAAGGATCAAAGGATCAAACGAAAATGAAGACATTGAAGACACATCGTTTGTGATTATGGGGGAGAATATTAGGCCGAAACCCAATACGGGTAATCATAACCCGCTAGACAAACCCGTAGGCCAAACTCGGCGGTTAAAAAAAACAGTTAAATAACTTATTTACAGTTATTTTCGAAGGGTTACAACGGTTAAATCTAAAAACGATGACACTTTATATATAACGTTTCTTATCGCAGGGCCTCATTATGTAATTTCACTCAGGGCCTTTAAAATTTTCATAAATTTAGGGACGGCCCTGCACGGAACCTTCGCTAACTTAGCTACAACATTGTTCTCGTGTAATTATAACATGTATGAAACTTAGTTAATATTTTATCTTACCTGATGATGGTGAAGTTGGTGGTGGGATAGCAAGAGTAGTCTCGTTATAAAACGCACTATTCTCATACCTAAAATTGCATATAGGTACGAGAGTTCTCCCTCCAATAGGCCCATTATACACACTCGAAAACTGACTTCTTACACGTCCCAAGCACTCATTGCACTCCTGTTGTGTTAAATCTGGAATACACTAGACAAGGGCATATATGTTTGTAGACCTGGTCCACGAGTGTTCCCTGTGGCGAACTTGCGAAGCGAACCACCAGTCAATGCTTCAGCTGTCAGATTGTTTAACAAAGGTGAAAGAGCCCCATTGAAACTATCAACATCCGATGCATTTTGCGGGTTAGCCAAAAAAAATGTAACCCTTCTTTGAGTGTTTCCTAGTATAGTCTGGTTTGAGTATCTTAGCATGCATGGGTCGTAGTAACCAATTGCTTCCTTTTGGTTAGGACAAACTTGTCTCAATTTAACAATCGAATCATTAACACAACTAAGACAAGCATCTAGATTCACGTCACCCCGACATAAGGTGACCGAGTGTTCCTGATCATTGGTGCCTTGGCCTGTGGAACTAGTGTTAAAGAAACCAAAGCTAGAGTTGGTGTTAGGAAGGGTAGAGAGGGTTGTGTCTAGGTTTCTTTTGTACGTGCTATTTCTAGTATAATTAGCCGCGTTTTCGCATTCATAATGAAGGAAATCATCAGGCTGAGCTAACGTGATTGTATTTACTAAATATAGGAAAATTAACCCGACTGATTCGGTTCTTAGGGAGGAGGAAGCTGTTTATGTGCACGCTTTTAATGATGCAAAATTAGATGAGGAGCGATTTTTGAAGCAAAAGGCTAAGGTCGAATGGTTACAAGTTGGTGATTCAAATTCTGCCTATTTCCACAAGTCTGTTAAAAGTAGAAATCAAAGATGTCCAATAGAGGTGATCAAGGATGAGCAGAACGTGATATTCTCGGGTCCTGCTATTCCAAGTGCTTTTGTTTCTCATTATGAGATGTTTATTGGTAGCGCAATGGCATGTACTAATCTTAATATTAAGGGCTTATTTACTTCGAAAGTTTCCGAGTTTTCTTACTTGAATATGGTTTGATTTGGAGATCAAGGAGGCCATGTTTAGCATCGGGGATGATAGAGCTCCAGGTCTGGATGGGTACAATTCTGCGTTCTTAAAAAAGGATGGGATATTGTAGGCGTGGGTGTGTGTAAGGCTATTCGTGATTTTTTTTGTTAATAGGCAGATTCTTAAAGAAATTAATCATACCTTTATCGCTCTCATTCCTAAGGTAACTACCCCTCTAAAAATTAATGATATTGCCCGATATCCATGCTAATAATGTTATCTAAAAATGCATTAGTAAAATCATTACTAATCACATTATTGATGGTATTAAGGAGGTTGCTAGTAATAATCAGTCAGCTTTTGTTCCGGGTAGGAGATTTCTGATAATATTCTGATTACACATGAGCTTATGCATAATTATCATCGTAATCGTGGCCCTCCTAGATGTGCTTTTAAGGTGGATATCCAGAAGGCGTATGATACGGTTGATTGGGTTTTCTTGGGTAACATTCTCAAGTGTTTTGGTTTCCATCCCATTATGATCAAATGGATCATGGCGTGTGTTTCGTCTACCTCTTTTTCTATTTGTATTAATGGCGATGTTCATGGGTTCTTTAAAGGTAAAAGAGGATTAAGACAAGGAGACCTTATGTCTCCTTACCTTTTCATGCTTGTCCCTGAGTTGTTAACACCTTATGAAGAAAAGAGGGTTTTCGGGAATCGATGTCCTTGTCGATACCATAACCATTGTGAAGAGCTACAAATCATTAATGTTTGTTTTGCAGATGACCTTTTCTCCAAAAAAGAGGTGATGTTGAATCAGCTCGTGGTATTATGGAGTCTCTTGATGAATTTAAGCTCACCTCGGGTTTAGTTCCAAGTATCCATAAAAGCACGGCCTTCTTTTGTAATGTTTTAAATCATGTTAAGATTGCTATTCTTAACATCATGCCTTTTTCAGAAGGAGAGCTGCCGATTAAATATCTTGGGGTCCCTCTTATTTCGTCGAGGCTTTTAAATAAGGATTGTAAAGTCCTTGTGGAGAAAGCGAAGAATAGGATTGGAGATTGGAAAAATAAGTCACTATCGTTTGCTAGTCGTCTTCAATTGTGTAAGTCGGTCATCTCTTCCATGCACATCTACTGGGCGTCGGTTCTTGCTATTCCTAAAGGTATTATTTTTGATATTCAAAACCTTATACGTAGTTTCCTTTGGTGTTATGGTGATTATAGACGTGGGAAATCCAAGGTTGCATGGTTAGATATTTGTCTCCCTCTAAGTGAGGGCGGTCTTGGGCTTTGTAGCTTGGAAGTCTTTAATAAGGCGTTGTTGACTACTCATATTTGGAACATTGTGTCCAACAAAGAGTCGCTTTGGGTACAATGGATTCATACTTATAAATTAAAGGGGCGGTCCTTATAGGATATTCCAATTAAGGCTGATGTGAGTTAGGGTTGGCGAAAGCTTCTTCAACTTAGAGACAAGGTTCGTGTGGTATATCATAAGTCATAACATGGTGACGATTCTTGGATTTGGCTAGTTTCTAGAGAGAGAAACACATGAGAGAGTATCCAGGTTTCTATCTCCTAGAGAAATATCGAACGCTGGGTATAATACGTGCTCTAAGGTTTCGGATCTGATGGTTCATAATGCATGGAATTGGCCTAGTCCATGGCTTATTAAAGCCCCTGAATTAGGACTCGTTCTAAATCCTTCTATCTAGATGGACACAAGTGATGTTTTACAATGGCGTGATTCGAACGGATCCATTTCAGAATTTTCAGCTAAGAAGGTGTGCGAGGCTATAAGGCCTCGTGGTGAAGAGGTTGATTGGTACGTATAGTGTGGTTCTCCTATTGCGTTCCTAGACATACCTTCCTTCTATGGCTTATGATGCATAACAGTTTGAAAACTCATGATATATTGAAGCAATGAGATGTCGGTATTAACACCGACTTGAACTTGCTTCGATGCTCTCTTTGTGACTTGCAAGCGGACTCACGATAACATCTATTTTTTGAATGCTCCTATTCTACGCATGTATGGGCTACTGTGAGACGCTTAGCTAGCATGGATAATGTGCCCCCGGTGCTCTAAAATATTGTGTTGTATCTTCAGTCGATGGCCCATAAAAGGACCACTAAGAGCATCATTGGTAAGATTCTTTTAGCTGCTGCCATTTACTTCATTTGGATTGAACGGAACAATCGTTTATTCAAGGATATTAAGAAGAATCCAGATGAGTTATGTGATATGGTCATGATTATTATTCGGTTAAAGCTTATTAAGCTCAGATCTAAAAAAACTAATATTGTTAACTCTATGCTTGAGCGTTGGAAGTTGCTTACCTCGTTTAGGCTGTATAAGAGTTAATATTGCTTATGGTTAGTCTCTCCTATTCTGATTTATACCATTTGGAAGGATCTGGTGTGGCTTCATGTTCATATGGGGCTCCTCCAGATTGTGTTGCTATCTCTATGTCGAAATGCTTAAGTGGGCTTCATCTCTTGATATATTCAGCCTCCTATGTTTGGCTTGCGGACATTGTTGCTTGGAAGTTCTTTAAGGTGAATTGGGATGTTTTTTAATTTGTTTTTCTGTTATGTAATCAATTGAGGCATGTCTCATTTGTGCTAGTGATAGTTCAAGCGTTGGCTTGAGGTTAATATGGTATTTCAGCTACATTTCATTGTTCCTAAATGTTTATTGTGATTAATTCCATTTCTCGGGGTAACCCATTACCCCAAAAAAACAAGAACACCAAGGGCAAGGTCGTCTCTAAATTTATAAAAACTTTGAGGGCCCTGGGCGAAATTAATTGATAAGACGTTTCGAGAATAGATGTTATATATAAAATGTCATTGTTTATAAGATATAACACAAATTAGTTATCTAAACGTTTAACATATATATTGTTAAAGAGACAAATTTTTTGGGCCTTTAAAATTTTTTTAGGCCCTGTGCGATCGCTTACCCTGCACACTCTCAAAGACGGCCCTGTCCAATGGTAATTTCCCAGAGAGAATGAGCATGTTTAGATGTTAGAAGGAAAGAAGAATTAATTGAACAAATTAGATAGAAATTAAAGGGTCATGAACATTTTTATAGCATCTATTATGACTATTAACAAGAAAATTGATGGGCAATGACACCTAAGCCTACTGACTCCTCACTTAGGATTTGACATACAAACTAACCAAAGTGTAAATAACCTTTAACAATTCATGGACACTGAGTGAATAGTCGCTCAGTGAGTTACCTTCAAGATGCGCAGCCTAAGTCTACAAGAAAGACTCTAGCATTCAGTGAGGCGGTACTCAGTGAATGAAGTCTGAGCCAAAGAAGAAAGTGATGGGTTCAGTGAGTTATGGTAATAGACTCGTTGAGCCCTATATCATCTCCAATAACTACAAGACCCTGCTGACAAGAGACTGAAAAATAGGCGGGATAGTTTGAAAGCAGATAAGTCCAAGCTCTTATCTCCTGAATTCAACTTATCCTGAAGAGGGTATAAGACAAGTTCAGTGTTAGGACTGAACTTAGAAAGAGCATTTGTCCCATACCTAGAATAAAAACTGTAATAGAGACAAAGCTGTACAAATGTACTAGCGTATTAGGATTGGGATTCGTGCTTACCACCCATATGGGTGTAACCCTACCTAGGTAGTATAAATAGAACTCTTGTAACGGAGCAAATGTTAAGTTTCTGCATTCAAAGTTGTAACTTTCACAAACACACATCTACTCCTCCAAATCTACTAAGTCCCTGAGCAAGCTCAGTTGGTTAGCACAGTAGTTGACTTTGCATAACATTATAGGTTTATGCGAAGTCATTAGTGAGGAGATCACACATACACATTGTCATTCAATCCTCATTGTAGTTCCGCATACAATGGGGTATAATTTTTAATAAAAAGAGTTAAACGTTGAAAAGTATTTGTGTGTCTTTTACCTACTAGTTATATTTACGTATAAAAATATTTTCAAATAACAAATTGTTTTTCTTTACTTGCTAGCCATGAGTTAGTTAATGATAACTTTGTAGTTATTGTTCACTAACTAAGTGAGAACAACAAGTGGTATCAGAGCTAAAGGTTTGTAAAACGTACTTAACACTAATTTACTTAAGTTTTTAAAACCTAGGTCCTTAAATGGTTGCGGTAAATGATGTACCCCAACTAGTTGACAAAAAGGGAGGTAGCTACGCTGCTATTGCTCCTAAACTAGAGCCGGAAAAATTTAATAAGTAAAAAAGCGAATGCTTTGCTACTTAGCGGGAATGGAACCCTATTACTTAAAATGTATTAAGGATGGTCCATTTCAGCCAAAAATAGCTGAAGGTGATGCTAATCCTGAGTCCCAATGGACTCCAGATGAGAAAAGGGTGGTCGTTCAAGACCAGCACCTTAAAAGCATCATTATGTCATGTCTACTAGATGACATAATGGATTATGTCATTAGTTGTGTTTCAGCGAAAGAAACATGGACCGACTTAGTTCACGGCTTTGAAGGTCCCTCAGATACTAAGGAAAACAGGATCATGGATCTGAAACTTGAGTATCAAACTTTCAGGACAAAGTCTACTGAAAGTCTCTCACAGACCTACACCCGCTATAAGACCCTGCTCAATGAGCTTGCCAATGATGGTGTTAACCTCTCTAAACACGAAATTAATGTTGGTTTCGTGAACATTCTCCTTGAGAAGTGGCTAACCTTCTCTTAGGGACTGAGGAATGCCAATCATACTCAGACTCTTGACCTTTTTTGGTAGATTTTCTATGGGAGTGGTGTGTCTATGGGAAAAAAACAACCTATCCATAGAAGGTTTTTTGGACCACCAAAGGACCTCAGTACTTCTCATCAAGCACTCTTTTTTTCTGCCTTCTTTTCTAACAATGTCATCTAGGATTTCCAAGAAAATTTTGATGATGAAGTAGATGAAAGGTCTAGTGAGGAGTATCTAAGAGACTTAGATATCGAGTATCATGAAAGAGCCCTTTTGGCAAACTCAGAACGTTTTATAAAAAGAAGAAACAATTTCTCAGTAAACAGCAAATGTAAATAATGAATGTTACAAATGGTGGCAACGAAGGCATTTTGCAGAGAACTGCTTTTTCAATAATAACGTCTGATCCTTTTACAAATCAACAGTGGATAAATTACTCATCAGTGTCTAAAGGCTTTCAATCAAAGTTTACTCCAAACTTATTCAGTCTTCTTCTAACTCAAATAATCAAGCTAATCCAAAGTTTCAGTAAGATTACAAGGCTGAGTACAAGAAGATGAAAGCTAAGCTTGCACTCCTTGAGGCAAGTCCCTCAAGTTCTCAGAACCCAAAGGCCTTCCAAACCAAAGAACAAAGGTTTCATTGCTGAAACCTTTGATTGGGATGAGGAAGAGGTTTCTAATGGGTAAGAAGTCACTCTTAGGTTCTATAGGTACTGATGCTTAGCTGATGATGAGTTACTGTTGGATATAAAGAGTCATGCTCACAAATGGTGAATGGGTCGATATCATCACCATAAGAAAGGTAAACACTCTTCTCTCTATGGATGAAGATGCCAATTGGCAAACTTACCTAAAGTATATCAACATTGATCTCAATTTTGTTAAAGAGAAACGATTAAACTTACTTTCTAAGTATAACAAAATGGTTTTTGAATTAAACAAGTGTAGAGATGAAGTGCAAAAATCTTAAATCAAAGCTAGCTTGATGCTGTCACTTTTCAAATTCAAAACACTAAACTTACAAAGTTAAATCATGATCTTCAAGAACAACTCATAGAGGATAAAAAGATCAATGAAAAATGACTAACTAGCTCAAAGAAAGTTAGTCAAATGTTTAGTGGCTAGTTCTCACCAAAGAAAGAAAGTTTTGGGGGGATGGTGAATTGTTCACTGAGTCATCATCTAAAATAAATGAAAATGAAAATATTTTCATTCCTGCTTCCATAGGGTATGACCAAGAAATGGACCCAAAAACCAAAGACTGGGTTGAAAGACTTAACCCTGACAGCAAACTTCCAAACTTTAATACTAGAAAAAATCTAGTCCCTGAAAGTCAAGCTGTCAATGAGTCTCTTGAATCCACTGAAACTTTAAATACCCCTAAATCATCCAAAGATTATGAAGATGAATCTCTTACTCTACTACCTCCCCTAAAAAATCTTTAGGGAGCTTCCCTAAGCTCAGAGGTAATTCCATTGACCATTCAACCCCGCTCTCCTAAAGAGATATCAGGCTAGGTAATTAGGATAACATTCAATGCTGAAAACATAGGATTCTTTTAAACAAGAGTGTTTCAAGAATGTCATTTGTTAGTGAAACTAAGCAATCACATCTTTAGTTTCCTACTGAGGTCATAAGACATCTGACACAAGATAAAATATAAATGAATTAGCTAAACTTGTTCAGATGTTAATAGATGAAATGGTCAATTCTAACCGAAAGGGATCAAGAATCAAATTCAAAGATTCAAAATACTGAGTCGTCCAAATCAGTTGATTCATCAAGAATAAGTTAAGATTCTAAGCCCAAAGTTCAGAATACTGGCTCATCAAAGTCACTCAGGCCCAAGCCTATTCAAAAACCACAATTAAATGTGGACTCTGTCACTATACCAATCAATTGATATGTGTTTGCATTTGGACATTCTCTACTGCATGATATGCACAAAGGGGGGACTCATAGGACCCTCAGAATCATGAGATGTATATTGCTTCTCTAAAAGGAGTGAGAACTATAAGGCTCAACCTTATCAGTATGCATCTTTTTCTAAGCAGATCCTGAAAGTAAAGGCAAAGCCTTTCCCACCATGCACACACTGTGGTTTTAATGATCACATACCTGATGATTGTAGAAACTACCCTGAGTGTGAAATCTGTGGAAGCTATGATCACTCTACCTTAGGACACAATCGTGTCATTCATATTTGAGGAGGAGTATTAGCTGAATCCTCTCTGTCTAATGACTCCTCAATTGGTGTAAAGTATAACACATGTGGAAGCATTATACACTCTATCACTGACCACAATGAGTTTAATCACATCAAAAGAGGTGAGAAAGTTCAGACTGCAAAGGCCAGGGAGCCCACCAAAAAGTGGGTTCACAAAAAAAACTAACCCAAGTTTATTATTTGTGCAGAGACATATTAGGGACCCCATTTTGGTACCTGGACAGTGGATGCTCAAGGATTATGACTGGTGTCAATAGTTATCTGCACAAATATGTAGAGCAACCATGTCCTAAGTATAGTGTTTGTGGTTAACTCATCTTGTACTTACTTGGGATATGGTTCTATCAAAACTGTGGGGGGTAGTTTTCAACAATGTAGCCTTTGTAATGTCTTAAGTATAATCTAATTAGCATTAGTCAACTATGTGATGCTAAGTATATTGTACTTTTAATGCTAAGCAAGGGGATCTTATTTAGGGTAACAAAATGAATTGTCTGAGCACCTAGAAGAAATGATGTTTATGTCCTTGACATGTCATCACTGACTCCAAATGGAGCCTGATTCTTTGCCAAAGCCTTAGAAAGTGTAATCTGGATATGGCATAAAAAACTATCACATCTAAATTTCAATAACATTAATAAGCTTGACAAACAAAACAAAGTTCTTGGTCTTCCTTCCCTAGTTTATTCAAAGGATAAACCTTGCACAACATGCGAAAAAGGAAAGCACCATAGAGCTTCATTCAAAACAAACAAAAAAATACAATGTATTATAGTTGATAGGATCATCCTCTCATGAAGTATAAGCTTAGATTTGATCAATGAGAGTTTTATTTGTCATTCAATCGGGATAGTGTTCCGTAACTATCCCTTGTAAATCTTTGATTCATTTCTAATAAGATTTATAAACATTGGAAAGTACAAATTATGTTATTAGTTGTCTAATTTGTATTGTGTAAAACTTGTTCTTCATTTCTTATAGCATTCATGTTTTACATAATTTTAGGACCAACAAGTGGAATTTCACGTTAAATAGTATTTATAATACTATTTATTTATATCCCTTCCAACAAAACCCTAATTCAATTAGAACGACACAAGAAAAACTAAACAAAACTTCTCTATCAGGAAGTGTTTGCATTTTCTTCATATGGACTTGTTTGGACTAGTAAGTCTAATATACATAAATCATGAGAAATATACCCTAGTCATTATTGATAAGTACTCAAGGTACACATGGGTTCACTTTCTCAGGAAGAAAAGTCAAGCACCTAAAATAATTATGTCTTTTATCAGGATGGTAGAAAACCAAAATAATGTAAAGGTTAAACAAATCAGAATTGATAATGGGATTGAGTTTAGAAATCATGAACTTGAGAGTTTTTGTGTTGAGAAAGGAATTTCTTAGAACTTTTCTTCTCCCTATACACCTGAACAAGAACAAAACTCTTATTGAAGCTGCTAAAACAATGTTAAATGGCTCAGTACTCTCTAAGCACTTTTGGACTAAAGCAGTCAGAATAGCCTATTATACTCTAAACAGATCAATCATTGTTAAAAGACATGATAAAACTCCCTATGAAATATTCAGGGAAAGAATTCCTGATATCAGCTACTTTTATGTGTTTGAATGTCCTGTGTTTATTCATAATCACAAAATCATCTTGGTAAATTTGATGCTAAAGCTGATGATGGATATTTCTTAGGATATTCCTTTTATCTCAAAAGCTTTTAGTCTTTAACACAAGAAGACAACAAGTAGAGGAGACTTATCATGTAACATTTGATGAAAGTATAGAAGCTATCAGGTTTACCAATACATCAGTAGATGAGATAGGAATTAATGATTCTTTAAGAAGATGTTCCATCTAGAAAATATCAAGTAGATTCTAATGTCTCATACTTCATCATTCCTCATGGATGTTCACTCACTAAAGTTACCCAAGAAAATCATATCCCTGTAGTGAGTGCTCCTAATGAGCCTGATATACCGCAGACTGAGGATACTGAAGGTCTTCCTGATCTAATCAACACTAAAGGGACACATGAATAAAATATTTAGAATGATCAAATGATCACTCAACGCACTAATATACCGTCAAGGAACAATACTGAAGTCTCAGGATCTATTACTGAATCTTTAGTCCCTGATGTCCCTCAGTCTCACATCTTAAATCAAGCCTCTACAAGTTCCCATCTTATTTCTCAGGATAGATGGTCAAGAGACCAACACATTAAACTTATGGATATCATTGGTGATCCTGGATAAGGCATGCTTACAAGAAGCATGGCTGCAAAGCTTACAGTTGCCTTAGCTAGTGAATGTCTATTTGCTGACTTTCTCTTTGAGATAGAACCAAAAAAGGTGTCTGAGGCACTGAAGCACCCAGGATGGATTGATGCCATGTAAGAAGAACTAAATCAGTTCTATAGAAATAAAGTATGGACTCTTGTTCTTATCTCTTATGGAAAAATAGCCATAGGCTCCAAATGGGTATTCAGGAACAAGAAAGATAAGCATGGCATAACCACAAAGAACAAAGCAAGACTGGTTGCACAAGGTTATAGTCAGGAAGAAGGAATTGGCTATGATGAAACCTTTGCACCAGTAGCAAGGATGGAAGCCATCAGGATATTCCCTGCCTTTGCCATATATATGAACTTTAAAGTTTACCAAATGGATGTCAAAAGTACCTTCCTGAATGGTAAACTGAAAGAAGAAGTTTATGTTAAACAGCTTACTGGCTTTGAAAGCAGTGAGTTCCCTGACTATGTCTGTAAGCTTGACAAAGCCCTCTATGGACTAAAACAAGCACCAAGGGCATGGTATGAGACTCTCTCTACTTTTCTTATTCAAAATAAGTTTACCAGGGGAAAAATAAATAAGATATTGTTTATCTATAAATCAAAAGGAGAGGTTCTCCGTGTTCAAGTATATGTAGATGACATCATATTTGGTTCAACAAGTTATAAACTTTGTAAACAGTTTGAGAAACTAATGACAAAAAAATTTGAAATGAGTATGATGGGAGAACTCACATACTTCCTTGGACTACAAATCAAGCAGGATGACAAAGGAATCTTAATTTGTCAAGAACAATACATTAGGAACTTGCTCAAGAAATATAAAAATTTTGATAGTTCCTCAGTGAAAACACCCATGGTTCCTCCAAACAACTTAGGTCCTGATCTTGCTGGCAAGCCAGTGAATGAGACCTCATATAGGAGAATAATTGGGTCACTGGTGTATTTAACTGCAACAAGGCATGATATATAATTATCCACAGTCCTATGTGCAAGATATCAGTCCAATCCAAAAGAATCACACCTCATAGTTGTGAAAAGAATCCTCAAGTACTCTGAAAAGTACTCCACCCTTTGGTCTGTACTATCCAAATGTTCAAGATTTGGATCTCACAAGGATAATTCAGAGACTCAGAGATAAGCTGGTTGCAATTAATGGACTATAAAAAGCACCTTTAGGTGCCTGCAAATACTTGGTGGAAAATTGGTTTGTTGTGTAGTGCCAAAGTATCAACAGTCAGTGATGTGGCTATGTCTCAGCTGTAGCTCGGAATAGTTAATTGATGGCTGGGTGTTTGATGCAAGTATCCTATGGATGAAAGTTCAACTCAGTGACTATGACATTCTTTATTATGTTGGTACTACATTATTTTGTGACAAAACCAATGCCATTGTCAATATCACAACAATTACAGTGCTTCACTCGAGAAGAGATACCAAGCATAATGTATATTAGATATCATTTCTCAAGTGATCATATCCTTAAAGGAGATATTGAAAAAATACCACCTTCCATCCTCTTTGAGTATCAAGCACTAGATAATATCTTTACTATACCACTGGATGAAACTTCGTTCACTAGACAAAAAGTACAATCTAGGCATGTTGTGTATTGATTAATCAGTCTCTCCTGATTATAGTTTTATGTATGGTGTATATTTTCTCCTGATACCCACATGAATTCCTATGACATCTGAGGGACTACATTCAATTGAAGTAATATAAATGCTCCAACTATTTAGTTACTTATGTCATAGGTTGGTGATCGGAACTCATAAATAAGAAACAAATATTCCTTATCATATCTGTCTTCCAATAGTCATGGCGCCCTCCCTCTTGTAATTTCAATTTATGACCCCAAACAAGCATTGGATTATGTCACTACCATGCACACAATCTTCCTACACATGGTCTATTCAAAAGATTCTTTTGACCGATATCAAACGTCCACGATTGAAAGAAAGTGAAGAAAAACGAATCGGACTACTTTATAGCAGTAAAAGAGGGAAATCAGTGAACTACGTGGGTTCTTAGCATTAAATGCATCTAAAACAATTTTAACTTTTTCTAAAAAAATGAAATTTTAAAATTATCCTAAAACCTTTTCACACACCCTCATATAAATACCACTTCTTTAAAACAAGGAAAACACACACAAATTTCCAATAGCAAAATATAAACTCTGCTCAAAATTCTCTCTCAAAAGAATAAGTGTTGGGTTGTGTTCTTTAATTTTTTAGTAAAAAGAGTATCTCCTTAAAAGTCTGTTTTGTCAATCGTGGTCCATACAACGATATCCATCTTTCGTTTTTTTATAGTCCCTTTTGACTACATTTCACGCTTTTAAACAAACATCCGCGATCAAGTTTGAAATAATATTAGTGACCATACTGGTGTTATGGTATTTGGCCATTAAACAGCTTTTTTTTTTTCAAAACATCTACGTATATCAAATTGGAAAGAACAAACAAACAATCAAGCTATCGCTCCTCAAATGGACAAACTTGACGTGGACACATTGATTTTTTGACCAATAAGATGGTGCGGGTTCACTTTAACTACCACAAATTGTGCCTGCCTACAAGCCCATAATGAAATTTTTGCGAAACTGTTCAGACCACCAACTGTCCCTCAATGGTATATCAAAACTTCCTCAGGGAGTTTTGGAGCACTGTTTTTTCCTTTAACCCTTTTCCATCAACTGGTGAGCCTAAGAAACGCTGCCACCTCCACTCGAAGGAAATTCCTCATCATAGTTTTTTAGTTTTTCAAATCGGCAAAGACCTTTGACCCTTGACCTTTCACACCTTTTGTTCATCCAAATCGTCATTGATTCAATAATAATTGGATAAATATATGGCTCATCTTATTTTTTTACTGCCACCTGAGGTTGTAAGAAAGAATGGGCAAAATTGCAATCAACCGATTTACCTGACAAAACCCCAGTCCTGAAGAACTCTTTTCCTGTGGCTTAGAGAATTATGTTCACTTTTGTGATTCAGGTTCTCGGCTGGGTGGGGGGGACAAAACTACTCCTCACTGAACAAGTTGACTTTATCAGCGCTTGCAGACTTTAGTCCTACGGTCTCATCACTGGGACTGAGGTTGACATAAGGGAGATCATTTACAGTAATCTCGTAACCAAGCTAATGAATAAGTTTAGGCTAAAATACGTTTCATACCCTAGATTTATCTCATCAGCTTTTTCAGTTGTTACTGGGTTCTGAATTTCATCAGGACTTAATAAAAATTGGGTTCTCTACCTCCATCCTCAGTAACTATAATTTACAAAGGACCCATCCAAGTCAATGATATCTTGGAATTGTACGGCCCATATGATTGCTTGTTAAACGAATCGGAAGGGACTCGGTCTGTCTCCGCCTCCTTTGGTGGAAGCCAAAGAAAAGGAAGTCTCATACGGGTGGCTTCAATCTTACCCAAGGTCGCATGGCCTGAGGCTTAAGGAGCACTCTCTTAAGAAGAAATAAAATCCTAAGTCTAAAGAGTCACCCACTGAGTAATAAGGAATCAACCACCCAAGCTAACGGAGGGTTTGAGAATCACTACTCAGTCTAACAATCGTGGGATCCTTATCTTGAGTTCCCCCAAGTATTTGAGAGAGACTATAAACTCGATAGTACGGAGATTGCTTATCCGAACCTCGATGAGGGCATCGTCCATCAAAACCTTTGCCTGAGGGTACTGTTACTCATCCCAAAGACTAAGAGGGAAACAAACAACCCTTGACAGGAGACCATAAACTTCCACGGACTTCTATGAAGGCTCGACTAAAACCACGCGGCGTCCTGATGGGTACAATTGGGGATAAAGACTTCAGTGGAACATAACACCCGCTGGATATGGAACCAATACACATCTCTGTGCT
The DNA here is from genome assembly GCA_026074375.1 of Tanacetum coccineum. Lineage (NCBI taxonomy): Eukaryota > Viridiplantae > Streptophyta > Magnoliopsida > Asterales > Asteraceae > Tanacetum > Tanacetum coccineum. The sequence goes on from BQNB010052178.1 coordinate 34,077, forward strand.
GATCCTTCAGGGACTATGTGCTAAGTACTAGGAGGGATGAAACCCAGTCCACAAGATTGAGGTACCGTGTAACACCCCATTTTTACAATATAGCAGCGGAAGCTAATCTGGGGTATTACTTCATTGTATAATATCAGTCACAATCATTGAAAATATCTCATAAGAGTCTGTTATGTTTAATAAGATACGTTATCATTCATTTAAAATTAAGAGTTTTAACAAGGCAGGTCCCATATATATTAGAAACATTAATATGAATGTTAATAGGTGTTAGCCAATCTTCACGTCCATGCCACTCCATGCCATTAGTTCCTCAATTACATGAGAGTTTATCATGCTAAAAGGATCAACGCAATGGTTGAGGAAATTCATTGGGTTTATGGTGAATAGTTTGAATACAAATTATAGTTTAACATTTTGCACGTGCCCACATTTATTATGGGGGAAAACAGTATTATTTATGGATAACAACATTATCATGGAGAACAACATTTATTATGGTGAAACTGTTTGAACTGCAAGTCATAATAATGGTATTAATTGCATCAAGGTAAATAGCAAATTTATCTGGAAATTGGTAACGATTATGTATTGCACTATGGTCTCATGACATCATTACGTTAACAGGGATAATCACCGTGTGGTTAGTGACACTTGGTTAGGGATGTCCATGTCCCCATGGAAGAAAGGTACTGTTGCCAAGGTAGTTACCTAAATTAGGTCAAATTTAATGCGTTTGGCAACCCTCTTATCACATCACACCCCCATTACTAAATGATATAATGGGTTTATACAATGGGAGCCTGTCACACCCCAATAGATTATTCACAATAATTCGCGTCGGGTCCTCACTCGCTCAATGCAAGTTATTATATGATTCATGATCTTGGAAATAATGACACTGGAAGCTACTAGCAATAATATATCTAGATACATACAGAAAAACACTGTGCAGTCGTGGTTTATACGGGTTCATAAAGTATTCAAACGATTTACATTAAGTCTTTTGATAGAATGTAATCACATTGGTTATAAGTATGATAACGTGTCATGTAAAGAGTTTGTATGAAGCTCCCTAGTATTGTGGTATGATATGGATCCGGGACCTGATTTATAAAAGCACATCGATGATGAATGATATAATGGTTATCACATAAGCGGTTTTAAGCGTTTTGATCAATATCTGGAAATGTTAAGCACGTCAAGCGTTAATTAAAGTTATGCCTGGTAAGGTTTTGAATATATTTTTATACTTTTCCAAAATGTTACATTTTAGACCCTTAAGAATGAAAAATGGCAAAATATACCCTTGGAGTTTGCACTTTTACGAGTTTGGTCCTTCAAGTTTAAAAGATATACAAAATAAACCTTGTACTTTGGAAAGTGACATAATAGACCCCAATAGTTATAACTTTGATAAAATGACATTTTCAGCCCCTTTAGTTATAAGTTTCAGAAAGTTATGATATATACCCCTTGCATGGATAATATTTTCAAAACAAGTCCAAATTGCCATGCAGGCTTATTTTAACATTCCAAAAGATATTTACTGGTTATAGCTTATTAATATAAGCTAAAATATGAAGGTTTAACATAACAAAAGTTTAAAATAACTATTCGTTAAGCTAGGAAGCAAAATGGGTCAAATTAGGGTTTCGGGTGTACGGTTTTGGATCAAAATGGAAAATGAGCATGAATTGAGTTATGAAACTTTAACAAGAGTTTATTTAGGATCATATGAACATTATAAGGGTGTAGGATCAGGTATGAAGATTATAAAACCTGGTTCTGAGCTTATAGCTTGAAAACAGGTCAAAATCAGGACTTTTAGCTTCGTACGCCTAGAATAACGACTCCCGGGCTTCTTTTCTTGGTTTCTTTTGATTCACTTCTGTTCTTGGGACTTCTTAGGACCTATTAGGATCTTCTTGAGCAAAGGATTACTGCTAGAAATGGGTTATAGAGGAGGAAGTGGGGGATGAGTTGAAATGAAGGCATAACACCCCTATTTATAGTATTTCGACCCTTAAAGGCCAAGGGATTTTAGTGATTAAGGTTAGGAAAGGTGGGGGTGATGTGGTGAGGCTATGGAGTGACAAGGATGGCCTATGGGGCAAGGTGGAAGTTTGTGGAGCTATTTATGGTGTTTTCTTAGCCACGACAATACTTAGGGCCAAAGGAAGGGTATGTGGCCATTTTAGCAACCATGGAATGTGTTAGACCTACTTGTAAGCTGCTTAGGGAAGCAAAGAGGTAAGTCATGAGGTGCTTAGTTGCAAAGGAAAGCTTAAAATGGGTTATTTTGCAAGAAAAGGGGTCACGGGTTCCATTAGGGCTTGAATAGGGTTTTTAAGCTTGTAATTCATGTACATTTGTAATGTAATGATGTATTAATGTTTGTAAGGATTGTATTAAGGATTAATAACAAGAATTGATAGGTGGTTCGAGTTTAAAATGGGCGAAAATGAGTAAACGGGTCAAAAGTCAAATTAGGACATGTTTAGGGTTTCTTGGATTCATTTCGTGTATAATTGAGATGAAATGATGAAATGATGATTTTATATGTTTATTAATGTTGTAAAATAAGATATTACAACTTATTTGAGTGTTGGTTGAGGTTTATAATGGATAAAAATGAAGAAATGGGCCATGGTTTAGTATTTAGCTCGGGTTAGGGTTTCTGACTTTGGTTTCTTGTAATTTCATGAAATGAGAATGAATATGGATTGAAAATGAAGTGTATGACTGGCTTGTAACTTGTATTTGATAGATTGTACAAGATTCTTTAGGAAAACAGCTATTTTGGATGTCGTACTTAATGACTTGTACATTGTGCTTTTAAGGATTTATACTTTGACTTAGAGGGAGTTTGTATTTCAAATAAGATGTTATATTACTTGTACATATGATTTAGTAGCTTGTACATTCACTTTAGATATTAACCCTTCATGGAATTAGGGTTTGAGGTATACAATAATGGTTTAAAGCCCGTTTTGATATAACATTGCGAATGTTTCATTATATGAGTAATGTACTTTGTAATAATGATATTAAGATATTCATTTGACATATTATGATGTTTCCTTGACATATATGAAGGTAGGATGGCTGTAGGTAGGTTGCGTGAGCTTGTCTACTTTAGATATGCAAGTTACATTGCACATTGATATATTGGTAATGCAAGTAATGTAATAAAGCAAAAAGATTCCCCGTACAATTGTGATCATAGTAAAATAGGTTGATTTTGTATTTGATGAAAATTTTGGGTTGTTATAGTCTCCACCCCTTACAGAAATCTCGTCCTGAGATTTAGTCGGATGTTGGAGCGATGTCAAGGAATGATTATGAATTTGTAAGAGAGTTGCTAATCATGTAGGATATAGATTTGGAAATGAACAGATGATGAAGGTAATAACGATAATGTTTAAGTGAAGAAAAGGAATTATTTATACAAACAGTTTGAAAGAAACTTGTTTGTACGTATGCTATATACTTAAGCCTACTTATTTATAATTTATCACTTACAAAAAGAAGCGTCCAACTCCTTGTAACTGAGAATTTATAAATTCATAGTTTAGAGATTTATAATTTCCTTATTCAAATGAAGAAGCGTCCTAATTCATTTCAATAAGATGACCATAAATCGTCTTACCTAAGCATAAAACATGATATTGAAACGGTAAGGTGTAGAAGATGATATGATCTTTCAAAATAATAAAAGGTAATGAGAAGAAATAATGAGATATTAGTTGCAATGATGCCCATTTTCGTCATATTTTAATGATAATAAGTGTTTCAAAGGTATGAGGGGAGTATTCAGGGTTGAACATAATGGAATTGACAAATGACGTCGAGTTTTGATATCACTAGATAACAAGATGAAATGAAATAATCCCTTTATTATTTCATAGATAAATTTACATATCTTACATCACTGAAACTCTAAGAGTGTTGATACTTATGCTACGTGTCTTGGGGTAGGATTCTAGATAAAATAATAAATGACAAGGATTGTAGCTTGGTGTTTGGGGTTTATGAAGTGGGTTTCGGATGATCCTTCATATGTAACTGGTGGCGAACCTGAGTATCCTCAAGAGTTGTTTTCAGTGGTTGATCTTTTGTCTCTGCAGTTTCTGGTCAGATGACCTACTTTGTTGCAAGTCCGACACTTGACAGTGCAAACTCCTGTGTGATGCAGGGTGCATCTTGTACACAAAGGAAGGTTTCCATGGTATCTTTTGGTAGGATAAGTCCTAACAGTTTCTTGTCTTCTATTCTGCTGGTGGTGGTAATCATTGTTACGGTTGTGATCGTTGTGGTTATTTTGATAGTTGTCGTTGTTGCGATTGTTGGAGTGGTTATTGTTGTTGCGATATTTGGGGTAGTTGTTGTTGTCGATGGTGTTTCTTTTATCTTCAAACTTTCATTTATGATTATTGGTTTCTTGCACAGAATCATGCTTTATTATTTGATCCATTAGTCTGTGAGCTATGTTGGTGGCTTCCTCCAGAGTCTGAGGTTTTGAAGCAGTAACGTTTCCTTCAATGCTTTGGGGCAATCCTCCGATGAAAGCTTCCATAAGTTTCTCAGAATTTGGTACCATGTTTGGACATAAGACTGCTAATTCCTAAAATCTTCTAACGTAAGTCTTGAGATCATTTCCTTTTAGAAAGCATGTTGTAAATTCGTCTTTCATTTTCTTGACTTCAGTTCGAGGGCAATACTTATTGGTCAAGAGCCTTTTTAATTCGGTCCAGGTGATCCTATTGGCTTGTTCTATTCTGATAGGTTGGGCGTATGCATTCCACCAAGACAAGGCATCATTGGTTAGAGTACCAGTAGCAAATGTTACTCTGTCTTCCTCGCCATACTTGCTACGAGAAAATACCGATTCAGTACGTTCAAACCAGCGGATGAGGTCAACAGCTCCTTCCGTGCCATTGAAGTAGAAAGGTTGACAGTTTATGAATTCTTTGTAGTTTCCTCTTTTTGCTACAGGAATTTCTCTGGGTCTAGTGTTCCTATTGGGATTATTGGTATTAGCCATGGCAGTAGCTTGTGCTTCCAGGGCTGCAGTAATATCAGTAATCAGTTGCCGGATAGCATCCTGATTTATAGTTGGTGTTGCAGATGTTGATGACCTTTTGGTAGGCATTCTGTTAACATAAGACAACACAGAATGAGAATCCATAAAATGATATAGTCATATCACAAGTTAAGGTATGAAAATAGAAAGACTTGTGATCATTCTTTGATATTGAAGAATATAACAGAAAATTTTAGAATTTAAGACTTCGAGAGATAGATACAGAAATAATGGAATGTGTGATCCAACAAAAGGCTTAGTGTTTTCAGGTGATGAAATCTTCTTGAGAGAATTAGGAAAGATGTTTCCCGATGAGACTGGGAAATAGTTTAGAATGTTCATGGAGGAAAAAGCATCCTCAGTATCGGAATCAGATGGGACGATAGTAGAATGAGGGGGTGAAGATATGACTGTAACAACCCAGTAATAAATAACATAAGTTATTTATATAATAGTATAAGTAGTTATGTATTACTATTCGGAAAAGTAGTGGCACGAAGGACCTTGATGGCTAAAAAAAGAAATGTGGATATAGTTAAGGTTTTGACCTTGTTCTCCATAACCATGGCACTGATACCAATCTGTAACACCCCTATTTTTACATATAGCAGCGGAAGCTAATCTGGGGTATTACTTCATTGTACAACAGTCATAATCATAGAAAACGACTCAAAAGAGACGTTTTTAAAAGATACGTTATCATTCATTTAAAATCAGAGTTTTACAAAGGTAGGTCCCAAAATCTAGAAACATAAAATGTGAATGATAACAAGTTTTAGCCATCTTCAAGTCCATGCCACTCCATGCCATAAGTTGCTCAATTACCTGGGTTAAATATGCATAAAAAGAAGGGTCAATACAAAGGTTGAGTGAAATTCATAGGTTTGATACGTCATAGTTGAATACAAGTTATCATAATGGAAATATTGGTATTGAAGGGATAATTATCATGGAGAACATTACTATCATGGAGAACAGTATTATCGTGGAGAACAATATTATCGTAGAGAACAATATTATTACCTTAAACTCATAAATCACATAAAGAGATATTAAAGAGATATTACCCAAAGAGATATTAAGAGATATTACCCAAATAGATATTAAAGAGATATTGGGAGATATTACCCAAATAGATATTAAAGGGATATTGAGAGATATTACCCAAATAGATATTAAAGGGATATTGGGAGATATTACCCAAATTGATATTAAAGGGATGTTGGGAGATATTACCCAAATAGATATTAAAGGGATATTGGGAGATATTACACAAATAGTTATTAAAGGGATATTAGGAGATATTACCCAAAGAGATATTGAAGTGATATTGGGAGATACTACCCAAATAGATATCTTCATGTACTTAGGCTATAATATATCAGGATAGCATATAGTTTAGAAAACACTTGCATTCATGGTTTACAGCATGTATCACGGGTTTATAAAGTAT
>BQNB010052179.1:0-15723 GCA_026074375.1 Tanacetum coccineum
AACTGAGGTACAACATAATGACAACTGTTATGATAATGATATATTTAATATGTTTACTCAGCAAGAACAATATACGGATATAAGTCAGCCCATATATGACAAACATGAAAAGTGTTATCAAAAGTCCGTTTATCAAGAATAGTGTATTACTAGAAAAATAAATGCTTTACATGTAAGTTCTGCTAAACAAATAACGACATTGAATAATGAGATTTCCAATCTTAATAAACAACTTTCAAAAGAAAAATCAACTATTTCCTCTCTTATGGAAGAAAAGAAAAAGCTGAAACATTATTTCAAAACACGGGAAGACAAGTATCTTGATAAGGATGTTGACCTAGAAGCCAAAATTAAAGAACTTGAGAATATTCTACTTAAAATGGATCAAACGGTTCAGACCATGAACATGCTCAACCCTAAGCCAGACTCATTTTATCACCAAGATCAGAAAATGGCCTTAGGTTACCCGAATCCCTTATATCTCAAGCAAGCTCAACTGAAACAACAAAGTTTGTATGATGGTAATCTGCTGTGTATGATTCAAAGGAAACTGTTGGGAATTATAGTTTTCCTGACTTAATACCGCTGGTTATAATAGTTAGTACCGACAGTTATAGTTTGTACTGTTAATATTAGTTAGTATTAATTTGTACCGTCAGTACAAAATAGTTAGTACCGTTTAAGAGATATGCTTGAGATATTCTAAGAAAAGATATGCATTATCTTTTACGCATTTTGTAAGTCTGTTAGGGTTTATCCTTGGTGTATAAAAGGAACCCTACAACATTAGAAAAGATATCTCTCATAAAAAGTAATCTCATAGTAATCTGTAATCATTTTAGCAGATTAATACAAAAGTTTAGTTATCAATATTCATTGTTCTTCTTAGGATTATAAGTTAGTTTCCTCATAACTTATAGTGTTTATAGTCATTGTTTCTCCTGTAGTTTGTATGGATCTATCCATATTGGCTACAAACCTTAACAAGGTAGAAAGATCTATATTAAAAGGGATCTACAAGTGGTATTAGAGCAACAAGATTTCAAACAGCAATTAGAAGTGAAGAAGTGTTTGGATACATCCTCCTGGTGATCAAGAAGCTTACATTGAAGAAACTTAATGATTAACAAGTGAATATCAAGTTTAGGGGAGGATTGTTGGGAATCTTTCATTCAAGAAACTTGATGATTAACAAGATGAATATTAATTTTAGGGGAGGATTGTTTAGGAATTCAGATCCTTGATGCTAATTTGACTAATGAAAACTAGAGGGAACAAATCACATACAATGAAGATTCTACACATAATCCGAAAGATTGTAGAAGATAGGTCAAAGAATGCGAAGATCGGGATTGATATCTAAATAATTTACTTCCTATAATATTAAATGTGTTGACTAGGAAGGTTGAATACTTATGGAAAGTAATTAAAAAATCTCTAAATAATATGAGTAGGTTACAACAGTTTATTCTAGGAAAGTATTGATGTATAATACTAGGAAAAGTAATTAATTGTATGTAACTTACAAGGACTACCTTGTACTATAAAAAAGGTCCTCAAGGTGTAGAAAAATAACATTAATCTCTACACATCCATCATCACAGCACGATTATAGTTTAGTTTCTTGTGAGCTTCAAAAGTTGTAAACCCTGTTACCATTCAGAGTAACCGTATTCAATATATTAAGGCTGAAAGTTTGGTTTATTGTTATTATTCTTCTTAGTATCACAACCTAGTTTCCGCATAGTTTGTGATATTCTCAATCAAAGTTTCTACCATAGTTGTCTTGGATTTATCCAATACAACTAAACCTTATATGAGCTAAGGAGTTAAAGATCTGTTCAGAAGGGATCAACACAAGATACCGTTGTATTGCGAATCTCAGTCAGCCATATCAATCTCATGCAACCCCGTGTAACACTCTCGTACCAAGCACATCTATACTCGATATCATGTTATCAAGGAACAAGTTGAAAACGGTATAATTTAATTGTACTTTATCAAAACTGAATACTAATTAGCTGATATGTTTACTAAAGCCTTACCCAAAGATAGGTTTCAGTATCTTATCAGACAAATTGGTATGAGATGTTTGACTCCAGCAGAACTGGAGGTTCTGGCAAATGAATCTGCTTGATATATTCTTCAAACATCGACTTGTAAATATTTTTGATAAAAGCAAAATACAAAAATATAAAACCTTTAAAAACAAATACAAAAAATATAAAATTTCAAAAAGAAAAATACAAAATCAAAAAAATCAAAAAATTTCCAAAAAGAATCTTCTCGACATGTCTCTTGGAATCGATAACATTTACGTACCTAGAAATGTCGATTAATCAATTGATAACGGTTTGTAACATGAATTTCGAGCAAGATGTTTCAAATGCTTTCAAAAACATGTCATTTCTATTTTTTCTTTATGACTTATAAGTCGCATCTCAGATTGAAACTCGGATCCAACGACAAAGGAGAGTGTACAGTTTTAGGTACACTTATCCTATAGCGTTAGAAAGAGTAGTCTTTTAACATGATAGTTTTATCAACACTTGAACACAACTTTTTCAAAATTTTCTCAATGAATAGATTCCAAAATCTTGCAAAATATCGCGATTCAACACTCAATCCCTTACATAAAGTTTCTTACCACAGACCAATTCTTCTAAACAATTGGTTTATTTTTTTTAAAAGGATCAAGCTTTATGGGGAGTTTTTCAAAAAACAAGGTTTTTAATGATTTTGGATACATCATAACATGACAATTTTAATGTATTCAAAACATTATCAAAAATCTCTTAATAACAAATCTGTAATAATGATGACTACTCATTAGATCGTATGTTATAAAATGATTAAGTGTTTGAGCACAATTTTTTAAGAATTCTTCAATGATAATTCATAATCTTTCAAAATTGTGTGCTCAGCAATGCTAAACCTCAATTTTATATTCATTTTACAACTTGGTATCTTTTTTTTGTGTCAAACATATGTAAAATTGAGAGGGAGCAAGTTAAAGTTCCATATAATTCATGCTAATAACATTTTCTACCTACAGATTTTTCATAACAAACTTTAATCACAAAGTATTTCAAAAACAAAGTGAATTAGTATTTAAAATAATGGGAGAAATGTAATTAAAATGTGATCTTAGAAATAATAAGTGATCTAAACGACTCACAATGCTTTATATTCTTCGGAAAAGGTTTTATGGTTATGATCTTATACCCAACAACATCTTAATTCATGATGATTCTGAAGTCATAAGGTGGTTAGGTTAGGTATTAGTCCTATGATCCAACCAGAATCGGAGGGATCTACCCAAGGACACTGCATAGTTAGAATTAGCAGTCCTTAGGTATGATTGGAGATGAATGAGAATACGGGAATAATGCCGACTAAGATTGAGCTAACACTGAAACAAGCACAACAAGGTGTTAGTAATGACGTCTTGGTAAGCATTGAAGGGGTTGAAGAATTAAAAAGAAATGTATGGATAAAGGGTGAAAACAAAGAAGCCATCTACAAACATTTAGGTAGAAACCGGGTCAATACATAATTTTTCAGATTCACAAAGATGAATTATGGTACTGAAGAATGACATCATGGACCCAGTGATGCAATGCACAACCCTTCCCATCCATTCAAGTTTTTCTCAAAAGATACTTGTCTCATTTGTCACGGAGATACACATGACTTCTATTGACTTTCTCACTCTGAGTTAGTTGATATTGAATAGGCGGCAGTCTGCTCCAGCCTCCGAGCACTAAAACCAAAACGCACTAATCGAGTCTAGAGCCAAGAGATCAATAAATATATCTTATTAGGACACATTCCATTACAAACACTTGTTGAACATGATTAAGTTCACAAGCTATTAACAAGAGTCCTACGCATTATCCTTGTAATTTTGCCAGAACATCCGAGTGATACTTAAGTATTCACAGTGAAGATGGAAATCCTGCTTGAGCCAACATCAAACAAGCTCTCGGTAGGTGACTTGCAAGATTCTATATGAATCAAACTTGTGATAACTGAATATCGATAATGGTCCAGTAAATGAATTGACGGTTTAATCAGAAAGATAGAAACTATCTGATTCACTCTTACCGTGTTGTCTGCTTTGAGAAGCTCTGGTAACGAGAACGGCTAGTGCAACTACGAAACCCTGTCAAGAAGATTCATTTGAATTCTATATGATCATAGGAAGTATTTATATTGATTAATGGGGAACAGTGGTTATTGCAACCTTATTCGATGAAGGAACAAAGACACTCTCGTCCATATCTATTAATTATTACTAACATAAACTTGTAGGTTATACGGTGGTGGCAGTATCCTATTCCAGCTGAAGTTGGATTCATTACCACATGCTCATGCTCAAACTATAAATACATACTATAAGCATCAAGATTCAAGAATCAAGAAAGCTCAAGATTTAAAGACAAAGACTTTCGCAAACTCTGATATACAAGATCTTCCTTTAAGATATCAAGTCTATTGAGGGAGATTGTTAGCAAGCTTTCAAGATGATGCATAGTCTATGCATGTTGGTCAAGACACAAGATCACAAGATGGAAAAGATGACAAAGACAAACAAGGAAAAGATTCAAAGATCTCAGAACAAAAGACAAAATCAAAAGATAATGATAAAGGCTCAAGATCAAAGATCACATAGCATGAGGAACAAGCCTACAACATGATAAATACCAAAGACTCAAGAACTCAACGACAAAGCAATCTTAAGAAGTTCAAGGAAGCAAGATTCAAGATCTCACCTTAAGAATTCGAAGACCACACATTAAGGGAGATTGTTAGCCTCAAAATATGTTTTTGAACATGGAAGCTTAGAATCTATAGGAAGCCTCGCTTCGAGGGAGATTGTTAGCCTCAAAATATTGAGTCGAACAAGGAAGCTCGGCTACTCATTATGGAAGCTCGATCTTTAATTAATTATGTGTTGTAGTAGGCTAGAACGGGTAAATGGTCTCATTTACGTAAGCTAATCGGTCACGTGTATCGGGCGTAAGCCCAAGTAATCCCGTGCCCGGCCCGTAGAAATACCATAGGCGTGTAAGCCTTATGGTTTACCTATAAATACCCCTCTAAGGATGGAGAGGGTGTTGGTTCATTTGTAATTTTCTCTTACAAGTTTAATTAACCATTCTCTTTCTCTCTCTCTTGTTTCTCTCTCTAACTTCTCTCTAAACTTCTTCATATCTTCTTTCTACTTTTCTTGATTAATTCGTGTACCATATATGAAGTGTAAGTGATTCTTGGTTTCGACATATGTGTGCATATTTATGCAAAAATGTACCCGTGTAGATGTTCAACCTGCAACATCCAAAATCCAATATGGTATACGTTCGTTAGTTCGGTCATCCGAAGCTAGTAAGCATGACTTACCCAAATGGGGATGTCAATCCCAAATAGATCTATTTATAACACGCACGCTTACACAAAGTAATTAACAGTTCATGATACTGGGCATAATGGGTTATCGTTACTTAGGCAACTCGTAATATGTTTAAAAGTGTACTTGCGTCCAAATGTAAAACAAGGCACGTATCTCACCCTTGTTAAACAAGTAAAGTAGGGCTATAAACTCACCTTAAGTGATGGAATTGATTTTAGAAAAATCAACAAGGAATGTCATCGTAAAAGACCGGTATGCAACCTATTTAATTATAGGTCGATTTAGAATAACGCAATCGAAATAAATTAAAACGATGCATTTTATATCATTATATCACCACCTAATAGTTTTAGCTTTAGTTTATTAATCAAAATAGTGATTAGGTTATGTTTACCACTTAATTATCAAGTATAAACATTTGTAATATATTCTAATAGCCGAAAAATTGATTATAGTCTATTACGCTTGATCTACCACTTTTTTCTACTTATAGGTAGAACCTAAAAAATAACTGTAGATGCCTAGGAAAGAGCCACGTGTATAATAACAGTAGCTCACTATTACCTTTTTTCACCTCTTTATCTTTACTTGAAGCGACGCATAAATACATAGTTCAAGACCAAATGAAAGAGAAACGTAGTGTTTAGGGACAAGATCTTTTTCTTGTTCCCCATTATGGTCAAGTTTTCCAAATCTTCCCAATATGGTCACGCTCAACTTCTCAACTGCTCAACTCCACCCAATGGTCGCCACGTGGCAGTTTGCAAGTACATTTTACTTTAGGTTAGATGCAGGCATGGCCCACTATTGTGGCCCACAACACTCAACCACTACTTTGTTTTATCTCCCACCAAATGCTCAACCGATGGCTGCTCAACCCACAAGTGCTCAACTTAACAGCTTTGTACCCTTGTACCTTTTTGCTTTATTGCATGGGGAAAGAACAAAAATCTAGCGCTAAGATTTTCTAGGTATACGTGATTTTTCAAAAAACACACACAACACACACACATTGGATCAAAATTATCGATCAAAAAAACTCACACAACACAACACAACTCTCTTTGTTAAACATCGATCAAAATTATATGTTCAGATGTGTAAAACAACAAATCCGTTGCTACCACACACTTAGTTGGATCAATCCATCATTTAATTGTTTTCTAGGGTTTTTGATATCAATCGTTGGTAGCACACACACAGTTGGATCAATCAATAATTTGATTGTTTTTTTATTTCAATCGTTGTTTCAGTTTCTAATAGTTTACCTATGGCTTCTCGTGTAAAGGTAATATCATTTTTAGTGTTTTTGATTTCAATCGTTCATTTTGTTTTTTATTGGTTTTGATTTCAATCATTCATCTACTATTTATATATATATATATATATATATATATATATATATATATTCGAATGAATCTAGGTTTATGATGCCAAGGTCAGTACCAGAACTAAGTTACATATCCTAAAGTCCATAGGAAGTAAGTTGGCTATGAAACCTGAGCGTTATAAAAAGTTTAGAAGCACTGGTTTTGGTTCGTGGTTAGATATAAGAACCCAAGAGCATGATAACCATCTGATTAACTTTTTGCTATAATATCAAAGATATGTCAAGGATCCTAGTACTGATACCCCTTTTATCTTTGATATTGGTAAACATACATTGGAGTTTGGTAGGCGGGAGTTTCGTTTGGTTATCGGTTTTTGTTTCGGGAAAATTTATTTAGACCATTTGAGTAAAGGTCGATCTGGTTTCCATGACCGTGTATTTCCTTGAGTAGCCAGAGTTAAGGGGACTGAACTTAATAAACTACTCCACAGCCAAACTGATTTTAACAACCTATTAGATAATGATGTTGTCTGTGTATGTTTGTTGTTGGCTTTAGATTTTGTGTTTATGGGTTTTGAGATAAGACATGTTATATCAAGGAGGTGTTGAATCTAGTGGATGATTTCTCAGCGTGGGATAATTTCCCTTGGGGTCAGCACATGTGGGAAGAGTTTCACAATAGGGTGTAAAATAATGATCATACAGTTTGTAAGGGTCATTTGAAAAAAATTGCAACTTGAGGCCCGACATACCTCCCTACCTATACTTTGTAGGGATTTGTTTTTCTCCTCAAGGTTAGTCAAGTTTTTTGAAAGTTTATAAACATGTTTTAAACTTAGAAAGTTGATTAGTAAATTGCATTTTTTTGTTATGTTTTCAGATATGGTGTAACACCTCCATTTTTACAATATAGCAGCGGAAGCTAATATGGGGTATTACTTCATAGTACAACAGTCACAATCATAGAAAACGACTCAAAAGAGACGTTTTTAAAAGATACGTTATCATTCATTAAAATCAGAGTTTTACAAAGGCAGGTCCCAAAATCTAGAAACATAAAATGTGAATGATAACAAGTTTTAGCCATCTTCAAGTCTATGCCATTCCATGCCATAAGTTGCTCAATTACCTGGGATAAACATGCATATGGAGTGATGCGACCCACTTTTTAAAGTGTGATTATCATCGTCTCTTTCATGTTAGAACTAGGCTCAGTACCCTTACTCCCTCTTCTGATTAGATGAATAAACCATGGTGGAAATCGAGCTTAGAGTATTTCCATAATGTCTCCAATGCAAGTACATCATCTCATGCACCTTCAAAAAAAATTACGAGTTAAGCGAAAGGTAGTTAGCTGTGAGGTCTATGTTCAACAGAGGTTAGCCGTGAGGTCCATGTCCGTACTGATGTGCACCATTATGTTGATAAAGGGTTGAGTGTACAAGATCATTTAAAGAAGATTGGTGATATGCAACAAGAATTTTAGAGTCGTATCACCGCAGTTGAGCAATATGTTAATCAACATAAGGTTAAATCCTTCTATAAATACATCCTATATTTAATATATCCTTATTTTTTATCTCCCAATTTTTTTTTATGCAGACATCAAGTACTTCAAATGATAGTCCTGTTGATAATGTGTTTAGCGATACTAGGGACTTTGATCATGATGTAAGTGTTTTGGTTTATAAAGTATATATTTATATTTTTGCAAACTTTTTTAACTTATATCCTTATTTAACATAAATTACCTTATTTTTGTAGTCTTTGAGTGGGTTTACAGAAAATCCAGTTGATCGAGCTGCTCTTATGAACAAGATTACGGATATTCGAGTAGATTTTCAGAGACGTGTAACAGCAATTGAGCAATATTTGAAGATATCTACATCTTCTAATGTTGAAAAGGTGACATTTTTTCTTTACATAACAATGTATGTGACCTTTTTTCTTTTCATAACTTGTTTTTCCATTTTTACAGACCTCAAATGTGGTTCAAGATTGTATGGATGTTAAAAAAATGTATATGTTTTATTTACATTTGATTTTGAATATATACATATTTGTATAAATAACAATTCACTCTCTTTGCAGCCCTCGTGTGGATCTGATAATCATGTAAAACTTGGAGATACATAGTCTATGTTTGTTGATCGTGATGTGAAGGTGTGTCATAAACTTAGTTATACATATTTGTTTATATGACATGATGTTTAATCAGTAATTTAAAAAATAATTTCTTCTTTTTGCAGACCTCATTTGAATCTGATGTAGATACAAAATATATGGATAATCATTTTATGTATTTTGATCATGATCCAAAGGTTTGTTTTTCTTTTCTGTTAGGTTTTATTTTTTTCATGTTATTTAATGTAAAATACATAATATACATAAGGAAATCATATAAAATATGTTTCAAAATATATCCATAACTTTATGTAAGATACGTAATATACATGTTACTAGAATTTTGGTGAATACCAACATAAAAAAGATGAACATAAAGAGAATCATGGCAAAAAAAATCTGACTTAATGGAGGCAATTACTTCTTTTTGTAGACCTCATTTGAATCTGATGTAGATACAAATAATGTGGATAATCATTATATGGATGTTGATCATGATCCAAAGGTGTGTTTTTCTTTCTGTTAGCTTTTATCAAATATCAAATGACTAAATGGGTCAAGTCTCATCCAAACTGTTTTTGGCCCATTTAACTTGATATAAGATATCCAATGACTAAATGGGCCAAGTCTCATCCAAACTATTTTAGGCCCATTTATGGATATGTTATTTAGTTTCAAGTATGTATGTTAGCATAATATTAAATCTATACTACAATTATACTATCGTTATAATTCAAGTAATACCTTTATAAACAAGATCAAAAGGCATATACAAAGGCCCTCCTAGCATAATTTTCGTGAACAAAATGACTAGAGAAGCCAAGATAGGACTAAGAAACCTTCACAAATATCTTCATAAAAGATCTAGCATCCACTTGAACTCATGACTAGCCAAATCTTATCAAGATAAGCCCTAGCTTTTTCCATAAGCTTTGCCACCTTGCATACTTCCACTTGACACAAATATCTTCATAATATCTTCTCCAAGTAGTATCATTACCATGCAAGTGGAGCTAAGAAGTCATAACACATTTCCTTATCAAAGAAATCACAAAAACTCTTCCTTGTCCTCATCCAAAGCCCACGGCATCAAACCCCTATAAAACCAAATCCATAGTTTAATTTTCTATCATTATACAAGCCTTTACACATCAATCCTAAGGCACACTAAGGTGTTTGTAAGCATTGGTTCATCATTTGCAAGTATTGAAGCTAGAAAGGAAAGATTAGGTTTCTAAGGCCTAAATCTAGGTTAAATCTTGCTAGCTTTGTTTTAAGTCTAAAAAAGGGTTTACACATATTATCCATCATCATCCTATCTATCTCTAAGATGTTATATAAATACCTTTATACTTTTCATAGTCATGATTATTATGTATTTACATGTTCTTTGTAGCTAAATCACACCATTAGGAACGCTTTGAATATGTAAAAGAGTTTTTACCTATAGTTAAGAAATTATTACACTTTTTTCTTAAGTCAATGTTGTTGTATAAATCATGTAATAAATGGATCTATAAGTAGTAACATGTTGTTTAAGTATAAACAATATGTATAATTTAGGGTTTTTAAATTTTAAGAAAGTTAAATCTCATGGATTAATAAAGGGCTGTTTAAATTCGACCTTAACAGTAGGTTTTTGACTTTGACTTTTTATAAAAATAATACGCCTCATGACGATTCCAAAATGATAAGAAACTTGAAAAACCGATTTATAACGAAAAAGATACGATAAAAATACGATTTACGTTAATACCGGGTTTATAAAACTATTTTTATAAAAATTACTATTCATTACAGAAAGTTATATTTTTAAAACATCAAATATATGATATAACTTTTAAATACGAGATCGTACTCGAAAGAATCGCTAAAAACGGAACTATAACGAATAAAATACGACATTTACGAGTTTTACGCTAATTAAAACGTAAAAACGGGTTTATAGCTGTTGTGAACAGTAAAATTACTATTCACAACAGAAAGTTGAAAATTTTAATATCTAATATTTTGATCACTCGTCTTTGTACGAAAGCGTGGGCATAAGAAACGTCAAATTAGGGCTTAAAACGCAAAAGTTATGTTATATTTACTAAAACGATAATTATAAACGTTTTTACTTAATCAACCCAATTTTTCCAAAACAATTAGATGGTGATTGAGCTATATAGACCTATATGTGGTATTAGTTATCAAGTGCTATATTACTAGGGAATTTCATAATGAGGCCTCTTCGGATGTCGTATTGACGAGCTGTTGGATTTACGATTTAAAGTGTCCTAGCTCCTCGTACGTCATGTCATGACCTCTTAAATTATGATAGCCCGAACGATAGTACGATGTAACTACTATAGGATTAGATATAATGTTATTAATTAAAGTACTCGGTACTTATACGACCTATATTGAATTAGGTTGCATTCGGGAATAATCGTGAAGCATTCCCACATTTGATATATATTATCAGATCACTCACTTAAGGTGAGTTCATAGCCCCACATTTTTACGATTTCAATGATTTATAACTTTGGGGTGGAAACATGCTTTGTTTTATAAATTGGACGCAAGTGGATATTTTATATTGATTACGTGTTTGCCTAAGTAGCGATAACCCAAGTTGAGCCCATTATCATGAACTGTCAATTATGGTATAACCAATTGGATTGGTCTCAGTAAGCGCGAATGTTATTAATAGATCTATTTGGGAAACGACCTCCCCGTTCGGGTGTTTAGCTAACACCGGGAACGAACGTTATAGCATGTCGAATTGGAGATGTTTAGGGTTAGACATCTAATAGGGCAGATTAGCAATTTATATTATTGCTAATAAAATTGTCGAGCTTCAGTGTCATGAGCTTAGGTAAATGTAATCGAATTTTTGTGATGTCTGCATCTGTTGCATTATCACTGGGAAAGTCTTGCGGTCCTGCATAATATAATTTTTCTAACCTATGAATTCACCAACAATTTTGTTGACGTTTTAAGCAATGTTTTCAGGTGGTCAATAGGCACGAGGTGCCAGGGATACATTGGTGAAACTTTTGGTTATCACGCTAAAGATTTGGATGTAATATGTTTTGGGAAATGTATTGTCAATCTTTGTAATATTAAACAAGGAACAAGTAAAGCTATATGCTTTGTGTAATAAGTCCTTTATCAAATCCAATGTATCATTTTAAACGACTTTTTGTCGTTCTTATATATCTTGTGCTATTGATCTATGAAGTGACACGCCCCGGATATCCTTATTCCGCTGCGACCCAATTTGGGGGTGTTACAGATTGGTATCAAGAGCCAAGGTTATAGAGAACCAGGTCAAAATGTTTTTGCTGGACTATAACCGTTTTCGAACATTGCATTCATAAAAAGGGTTTTTATGGGACACTAGTTGCTGCATTAGTTAGTTGGACTAGATGCATTCATATCTGATATACGTGTTTATAATATATTACGTATATTGCAATAAAAGCCTTATATAATATACTCATATAAGTTATTTCTTCTGGTTACGGCAGTCATGTCAGCTGATTCCGCAGTTACCTATACTTCTGTTCACTCTGAGGCTCGATCTTGGAGTATTCCATCTGCTGATCCTTACGAGGAGGTTGCCCGACAGTTGCTGGAGGATCATGTACCAGCTGGGGATGAGGCACCTACACCTCTACTACCACCATTCTTTTTATCTCCACGTATCCGACCCCCACATACTAGAGCAGCCATGAGGCAGATGAGAGCTGCAGCACCATCCACCTATCATTCACTACTCCCATCAGGGACCCCACCATTGTTACCTATACCTCTACCTGCACCATCCACTAGCCGCAGAGCTGATATTCCCGAGGCTGACACGCCGCCTCGGAAGAGGCTACTACTTACTACTCCCAGACCTGGGTGTGAGGTTGGGGAGAGTTCTGCTGCTGCTGCTGCGAGACAGCCAGGACCCACTATGGCCTGTAGGGTCGATTGCAGTTCTATAGACACTATGGAGACTAGGGTCCGAGATACTGAGAGGAGGATGATGGCCGCCTTAGAGGTGGTCAACGCGAGGGTCAGTTACCAGGTAGACGTTCGCAGTAGAGAGAGTTCGGAGTTTTACTCACAACATCACGATGCCCAGAAGGATCGTGCGGCTGTGAGAGCTGAGATTGGGGTATTGAGGAGAGAGAGACTTGCTTATGAGCAAGAGAGTATTCAGACTCGTGAGACCTTGGCTAGATCTGAGGCTCACTGCAGGACATTAGAGGCACGGATTACAGTGTTAGAGACTGAGGCGCGTCGCCACGAGTGGCAGCGTCAGGATGCAGATGATCATGCTGTTGAGCATATCATGCGTACCCAGGCCCTGGAGGCTAGAGCACGTATGGACACCTTGGAGGACACTGGTAGCAGTTCCTAGACTGGGTTATGATTGTAGCTACTATGCAGTCTGTTAAGTTTTATGGGTTATCCCCAGCTAGCAGACGGTATAGATCTTTTGTTTTGGTTAGCTATCCTGTATAGATCTTTTGTTTCTGATTAGCTATCCTGTATAGCCTACTAAGTATTACGGGTAACTCCCGGCTAGTAGGGCTCTAGGTTGGTTTTTCATTTTGTAACCTAACGATGGGGAATCGCTATGTACCAAACAGATCATGTATGTTTCCAGATTATATATGGAATGGATGTATTATGTTTTATCGATCTTGTGTTGGTTATATGTTTTACTGTGTGATGTGATCTTATTCTATTTATGATGCATATGTTATGTCACGTTATGATTGTATTGAAATCTAACGGGTTTTGTATTTTCCTTGTGATTGAAGAAAATGGCATCAAAGAGAACCACAAGGTCAACCTGAGTCCCACCAGTTACACCAGCCCCAAACACCACAACTGTTACTGAGGCGCAACTTTAAGCCTTAATTAATCAAGGAGTTGCTGCTGCAATGGCTGAAGCAGAAGCAAGCAGAGTTAGGAATGGCGACGACAGCAATAGTTCAGGACCAAGGCCAGCACAAACTGCTCGCGAATGCTCTTACTCTGAATTCTTGAAATGCAAACCTTTAGACTTTAAAGGCACTGAGGGAGTCGTCGGACTCACTCGATGGTTTGAGAAAATGGAGTCTGTGTTTAGCATTAGCAATTGCACAGCAGCTAGTCAAGTCAAATTTGCGACTTGCACTCTACAAGACGATGCTCTTACATGGTGGAATTCCCATGTTAAGACCACTACTCCTGAAGCAGCTCATGCCATGACATGGGCAGCACTGAAGAAAATGATGACTGATAAATACTGCCCGAGGGGTGAGATCAAGAAAATTGAGACTGAGATGTGGAATCTTAAGGTTAAGGGCACCGATGTGGTGGCCTACAATCGACGATTTCAGCAACTAGCATTGATGTGTGCTAGGATGTTCCCAGAAGAGGTAGACAAGATTGAAAAGTATATCGGTGGCTTACCCGATATGATACTTGGCAGTGTAAAGGCGTCAAAGCCGAAAACCATGCAAGAGGCTATCGAGTTTTCAACTGATTTAATGGATGATAAGACAAATGCCTATGCTGAACGTCAGGCAGAAAGGAAAAGAAAATATGAGGATCTTTCCAAGAACAATCAAAACCAACAACAGCAGAATAAGAGGCAGAACACAGGCCAGGCCTACACTGCAGGCAATAGTGACAGGAAACCATACGCCGGGCCTAAACCTCTATGTTCCAAGTGTAATTACAATCATGAAGCAGGTCCTTGCCCACCTAGGTGCAATAACTGCAAGAGGGTTGGCCATCTGACCAGGGATTGTAGAAACCGACCTGCAAATGCTTACAACAACAACAACAACCAAAGAGCCCAAGGGGCTAATACCAATGCCATCACTTGCTTTGAGTGCGGAGCTCAAGGCCACTTTAAAAGAAACTACCCAAAACCGAGAAACAATAACCGCGGTAATCATGGCAGAAATGACAGGGCTCCAGCGAAGGTGTGCGTAATTGGAAATGGGGGGGGGGCAAACCCAGACAACGTCGTTGCGGGTACGTTCCTTCTAAACAATCGTTATGCTTACATCTTATTTGATACTGGTGCCGATAGGAGTTTCGTATCTACTGCATTTAGTACTTTGCTTGACATCGTCCCCAATGCACTAGATCATGGTTATGATGTTGAGTTAGCTAACGGTAGGATAATTGGAGTAAATAATATATTGATGGGTTGTACGTTAAACTTTCTGAACCACCCGTTCATCATCAACCTAATGCCGGTAGAGATGGGTAGTTTCGACGTCATAATAGGCATGGACTGGTTATCAAGATACAGTGCCGTTATCGACTGTGCTAAGAAGATTGTTCATATCCCCTCTAAGAGCGAAATCTTAATCGTTCGCGGTGACGGATATAGTGAAGGACACAGGATGCGACTAAACGTCATCTCGTGTACCAAGGTTCAAAAGTATCTACTAAAAGGATCTCACGTCTTTTTGGCACATGTTACCGTGAAGAAGACCTAAGACAAGTCGAAAGAGAAGCAACTTGAAGATGTATCTGTAGTTAAGGATTTTCCCGAGGTATTTCCTGAGGACTTGCCGGGTCTTCCACCTGTCCGACAAGTGGAATTTCACATCGATTTAGTACCTGGTGCAGCACCTGTAGCACGGGCGCCTTATCGATTAGCTCCATCTGAGATGAAAGAATTGTCAGACCAGCTACAAGAGCTGTCCGACAAAGGCTTTATAAGACCCAGTTCCTCACCCTGGGGAGCTCCAGTCTTGTTTGTCAAGAAGAAAGACGGATCATTCCGGATGTGCATAGATTATCGGGAACTGAACAAACTAACGGTGAAGAACTGTTATCCGCTAACGCAAATTAATGACTTATTCGATCA
>BQNB010052179.1:16152-40615 GCA_026074375.1 Tanacetum coccineum
GTTGTTGTTGTTGTCTAAGGTTTCGATCAAGTGGTTGATCATGATAGAATTAAAATCGAGTTCTACTTTTTTCCTTTCTGTTAGTTTTGGAGCGATTGCTCAGGGACTTATTATGTTTTGTTTTGAGTCTTCAAGACTACTTAAAGTCTTCCTCCATCTTTTAGTCTTGGTTTTGTTTTAGCATTTGGGCCCATTAGCTTGCTTTTGATTTATAACTACAAGGCTACAAAAGTTTTAAAGTCTTTTAAGTCTTCTAACGTGTAATTTGGGATTCTTAAATGTATTCTTCATCATTTTCCACAACATAGGACAAATTTATTTTTTAAATTACTGAACAACGAAAAAATGAATCAAAAAATTGAGACCATCTACTTCAAATTGACCAGACATATTGCATCAGTCGGTTTATATTTAAAATACAAGACTTTGAAGTAGCTTTATGCAAAAGGTGGTCTGATAATATGTATTTAAACTAGAGTATAAACTAGTTTTAATGCCCGTGTACGCACGAGGATTAAACATTATGTTTTTTTTAAATATATGTATAATTTTTTTTTCCTGTTTTATAAGTTATGTTATAAAGTATTATCGAAATCATATGAAGAGAATAGATTTATTAAATCTTTTATATATTATATGAACTTGAGGATAATTAGTAGTAATTTTTTTCTTTTGATTTATTTATTTTCTCCTCATTATATTCGAATCATTGACTTCCACTTTGGAATGTTAGTATGCAGTTTATATTGTATATCTTTTATGATTATAGTTGCATGAGTGTGTCAACTATATACTTAGGATTCATGGTCATACTTTGTGTTAAAACATGTAAAATTTTAGCTTCACAATTGAAATTAAAAGCATCAAGTTGAGTTATAAAAAACTTAAATTAGTATTATGTTTCATGGATACAGTATGTTCTGGTCAAACAAAGATTCACTTGTTGACCTGATGGAATATATCTTGTCACTTTGATTCTACTCCAAATTTGCTCTTTGGCCTCGTGTCGGGAGTGATTGAATAATACTATATATACTTGCAGTTCTATCCTTAAACCTTAATGTGGGTCAATTTCTATATTTGGCAGATTTAGTTAACAGAATAAATTACAACAAGTTTTACATGTCTGCTCGTACCACCAGTCCACTTATGATAAGTTGGCTAAGACCGTGTCAATGTGAAGATGACATTGCTAATCAAGATCCAAATGTGTCCATGAAAAGACTAGGCTAAAGGTTTTATATTTATGAGAAAGGTGTTTGTGAGTAATGTAAGATGCTCGTTCCTTAAAATACAGCTTATCATGTAGCAATGACATGAGAAATGCCGGATACATGGTAGCTTACACCACAATGTAGAAATGCGGTGTGCATTTTGTTTCCTTCGTTTATGGGACTTTATAAGTAACGTGTTATTGATTTAATTAGAGTACAAAATGATGAGCAGTGAAAACGATTCGTTTACCGTTATGTGAGACGGATTCAGATGGGTGAATGGTTTATGTTTTAGCTTGTCACAACTCACAACACAGTGTTCCTATGCCATGGGTCAAATGGTCATGTATGTGATCATGTGTCCATATAGGCATACGAATTGATGTGCTCATGGATTTCATTCCCATACTATAATTTTTCTTGGTACGTGTTGCCATGAATAAAACTATAACAAGATGTGGTTGATCTCGTTACATACTTTATGTGCATTGCAACCAAATTTGTTAAAATGTAAATCTAGTTATTTAACATGAAGATATCACTATATGAACAACTTACACGACTTATAAACAGAAGGGATCTAATTTAATTATGATGAGATCCCTTTACATTTTTGATATATAAAACAGATAGAAATGCATTTAAATTTAGGGGGTGTGTTGGAAGAATGGCAAAGGCACTCTCTACATGAAACTTAAGTCATGTGTTCAAGTCTTGTCAAAGCCCTTCTTCCTATTCACTGGCTCTTTTTTAATAATCTAATTATTTTATTAATATTTTATATATGCTAGCTTTAACATGTGAGCATCGGTTCAAAACCGAAACGAACCGACAAAAAGCGAACCGAATAGATAGTTTAGGCGTATTTTTCTTGGTTTTAACCCGAACTGAACCAAAACCGAACCGACAAAACCGAAACCGAAAACTACAAATATACAAAACCGAAACCCGAACCGAACCGCCTCGGTTTGTCGGTTCGGTTTGGTTTTCGGTTGGTTTTTCTCAGCCCTATAATATTTGTTTATTTTTAACCAAACTAGTTAGCTTATCACTTTTAATCAACTTTCCTAATATGTTTCGATCTTTATACAAGTGGTTGATTGATATGCTAATATGTTGATTATTTGGTCAGTAGTTAAAGAGAATGAAAGCGACGCTTGATTTTGAAAAATACCTAACTTAGACTTAAATTAATCAAAGTTTGTAACAATTAACATAGGTGCCAAGTCGGTTTTTTATAGACTTGCACGAGCTCGGATTTTACTTAAGTTCACCAAATTTGAACTATCGATTCGGCTGAAATCGAGCTTTTAAAATCAGCATAATTTCTACGAATAATTCAAGATATTGAAGCCCAAAGACTTATCCATCCTCTTGAAATATACATGACAAACGACTTTTCTAGGTAGTACTTTATAAGAGCCGTCGTTTAGTTTGTGTTGATGAAAGATGTTTTGAAAAAATAAACTTTTGACCTTATGGTAAACTGAAACAGAAATTAAAAAAATTATATTTTTTTAATTTTTTTTACTTTTTTTAATTATTGCTCGTAAACTGAAACCGAAATATAACAAAATTAAATTTTTAAATTTTTTTTATTATTGCTCGAAAACTGAAACCGAAATAAAAAAATTATTTTTTTTAAGTTGATTCGTATAATTTTTTTTAAGTTGATTCGTATAAAAATAATAATAATAAGATGAAGAAGAAAAAATTACACATTTTATGTTGTGTTATAAGAGTGTTATCAGATTGGGTGTTTATGTTATGAAAGTTTTACTAGTATATGATATAAGCTGACGTGATAACACTTATAATTGTTATAATATGCAATTGCACCTTGCACTTTAAGAGCACACGGTGCAATAACGCATTTGGCTCACAAATCCAACGTGGAGGCTCGCTAAGTGCTTGTTACTGCACCAGATATCTCCCCCGCCAGCGGATTAGCCAGTTAAATGGCATCCGTTATAATGTGAAAATCTGCAATTTTTTGGGGTTTAAATGAGTTTTTATTATGTTTGTGTGTTTTGACAATGTATAATGGGTACACCATACAATGGTGATTTGGCTCCTAATAATGAAGTGGGCTCAATGGGTCATAGTTTTCAAGTTTTGTGATGTTCTTTTGGGGCCTAGTAGACTTGATTCGTCAAAAAAAAGATGGTGTTTAAATTTCGTAAATATATAATTGACTAAAAAATAAATTGTAAACTTAATTTTGATCAATATAATTTTAATATTTTTTTGACAACCATGGTTTTCGACCTTTTGGCCGATGAATCCATGAGGTTTAAACTCACTGTCACATAGACTCAAACCAGATAAAACTTTTCTTTTTTAAGAGGTTGACATAACCACCTCAAGGTTGTTTGCACTTAGCAAAAATAGAATATCGATTTTATATTTTCAGATAACATATATTTATAAAAATTAATAATATTTAGTTTTAATGAATGAAAAATAGTTGGTTTAAAAAAATAAAAAATATAATATAAATAATAAAATTGTAAGTTAAATGAACGGAACCCCTAGAGTCTTTTGGGGGAATATTGAGAAAGAAAGGGACGTTTGAAAAGAGTGTTTTGTTAGTATAAGTTGTTGTAACAAATCCCATCCCACGTACTACTAACCAAGGTTTTCAAAATCGGGATCTTACTTATGATCGTTTTCGTAATTGCAATATCAAGATCGAAGATCGGGCGGGATCTTAAGATCTTATAATACTGCCTTTATTTTATTTCTCTTAGCAAGTAACCCGATCACTCGATAGACTCAACCCGATAATCTGAAACCCGATAGACCCGATTCCTTATAAGGACGGGTTGCGAGTTAGCATTTATTTTTTCAAACCTCCATAGACCCGACCCGATAAGTCTCAAACCCGACCGATAACTTGATTGACAATTTGACACCCCTGGATACAAATTGGGACTAGGCTACAAATTGGGCCCAATGATAAGTATCATAGAAATTGTGAATTTGTGATAATAAATCGGGCCATTGGACTAGGCTACAAATTATAAACAATCAAACATGAAACATATAATATAGTAGTAGTACTGGACTATCCAAACACCAACCTTAGTTAGTTCCTGCTTTTTGGTATCATCATCTGCTTCTTATTTATATTTCATCAACTTATTTAGTTTCATGTTTATTATTATTAGTATCATCTGATCAACACCCACCAAGCATTTGATGAAATGAAAACTTTTGTTGTTGTTTTTTTTATTAAAAAAATTACATGTTTCGTCCCTATGGTTTATACCAAACATCAAGTTTCGTCCCTATTTCATTTTAATTACACTAGTCGTCCCTAATTTTGAAACTGGTAACGCTGGCCGTCCCTATTTTGGATGGTCGTTAACTTTTCTCGTTAAGTCTAATTATTAAAAGGGTATTTTGGTCTTTTTGCTTCTGTCACCACCATAGGGACGAAACGTGTAATTTATTATTATTATTATTATTATTATTATTATTTTTATACGAATCAACTTAGAAAAAAAAAAAAAAAATTTATTTCGGTTTAAATTTACGAGCAATAATAAAAAAAATTATAAAAAATTTAATTTTTTGTTATTTCGGTTTCAGTTTACGAGCAATAATAAAAAAAATTAATTTTTTTTTATTTCGGTTTCAGTTTACGAGAAATAATAATAAAAAATTTAAAAATTTTAATTTTTTTATTTCGGTTTCAGGTTACGAGCAATAATAAAAAAAAATTTAATTTTTTTTATTTCGGTTTCAGTTTACGAGCAATAGTATTTTTTTTTATTTCGGCTACATTTACGAGCAATAATACAAAAAAAATTTAAAAATTAAAATTTTTTTTATTTCGGTTTCAGTTTACGAGCAATAATAAAGAAATTTTTTTTTATTTCGGTTTCAGTTTACGAGCAATAATAAAAAAAATTTAAAATTTAAAATCTTTTTATTTATTTCGGTTTTAGTTTACGAGTAATTTTATTTCGGTTTCAGTTTACGAGAAAAAAAACAATAAGTCGCGGTGTTTTTTCAATTTTTTTAAAAATTGCTCGAACTGAAACCGAAATAAAAGAAAATTTAAATTTTTTTTATTTTTTTTTAATTATTGCTCGTAAACTGAAACCGAAATAAAAAAAATTAAATTTTTAAAATTTATTTTTTTATTATTGCTCGTAAACTGAAACCGAAATAAAAAAAATTAATTTTTTTCTTTATTATTACTCGTAATCTGAAACCGAAATAAAAAAAAAATTAAAATTTATTTAATTTTTTTTATTATTACTCGTAAACTGAAACAGAAATAAAAAAAATTAATTTTTTTTACTTTCTTTTTATTATTGCTCGTAAACTGAAACCGAAATACAAAAAAATTAAATTTTTTTTTTATTATTGCTCGTAAACTGAAACCGAAATAAATTTTTTTTTAAGTTGATTCGTATAATTTTTTTTAAGTTGATTCGTATAAAAATAATAATAATAAGAAGAAATTACACATTTCTTCCTTATGGTGGTGACAGGAGCAAAAAGACCAAAATACCCTTTTAATAATTAGACTTAACGAGAAAAGTTAACGACCATCCAAAATAGGGACGGCCAACGTTACCAGTTTCAAAATTAGGGACGACTAGTGTAATTAAAATGAAATAGGGACGAAACTTGATTTTGGTATAAACCATAGGGACGAAACATGTAATTTTTTCTTTTTATTATCTAATGAACACACACCAGGTGTTCGATGAAATGTGCCAGTTAGATTGTTGTTACTTATATTCTACTAATTGTTTAAGCTGATCAATCCTGTGAAATAAACTAATTCATATTAAGTGGTACTTAGGATTGCTTGTTAATCCCCTTATGAAATCGAGATAATCATTTGTAAATGTATCTAACTTCACAATTTTGTCATTTTGATTTAGCTATCGCGTATGCCATTGCTTGTGGTTACTCTTCATTTTGTCTTCTTAGTATTATTATCATTATTAAAATATAATTCAGTTTTCCGCAACTGCTGACCTGTTGTCGCTAAAGATGACAGTTTCTTGTGTCTGATTTAAGTCTTCCAACACTCTCATTAACCACACAGCTTGGAGGCTGCTGCTGCAGAGATATACTCTGCTTCTGTTGAAGATAAGGCGACAATAGCTTGTTTCTTCAACGCCCAAGTGACTACTCCTGAACCAAACATAAAACAGTTTCTGCTTGTACTCTTCATGTCATCTTTTGCCCCGGCCCAATCACTACGCAAATAGCCTACAGTTCAAACTTTTCTTTTCTACATACCAGAAATCTCGTACGTTGTTGTACAAGTAATATACCTAAGATATATTAGTGTTGTTTACTTGGACAATGCATAAACCTTTGATACAAGACCAACTGCATATGCCAAGTCTGGTCGAGGGTGAGTGAGATATATTAGACGTCCCACTAAACTTCTAAACTTCCTTGCATCTGCCATCCCTGTACCATCATCAATAACCAATTTTTCATTCACATTCATAGGGATTTCCTCTGTATTGCACCCTTCCATATTAAATTGCTTCAAAATATCCTCGGAGCGTCACACTTCTACTTTGAGATAACAAAAATGCCATTTTTCGTCTGTTTGAGCTCTAGAGACCAAGAAAAGAAATTTAATTCCCATCCCCCCAAGTCTGCATTTCAAACTAATCAATCATTATAAAAAGCTTATTCTTTGAATCATACAAGATGGAGTTGTATAGATGAGCTTGTGTAATAAATCATCCACATACAAGCTAAACAAACATAAATATATTCAACTTCAACTCACTCTCCCTCTTGTTTTATAAACATATAACGTTATGCTTATTTTGGGCTTCTTTTCAAACTCATTTAAATGAAAGAATTCATCTATCTTGCTATACCATGCTCGAGGGGCCTACTTCAGGCCATATAGTGCCTTTTCAAGCTTGTATACTTTGTGTTCATCTCCTGGAACTTCAAAAAATTCTGGTTGCTACACATAAACCTCTTTCTTTAACTCTCCATTTAAGAATGCAGACTTCACATCAAACTGAAATACCGTCCAGCGCATGTGTGCAGCTAATGCGAGGATAATCCTTACGGTTTCAAATCTACTAAGCCAATGGTAAGAATGTTTTTCCACAAAAACAATACTTCTCTAAGAACAAAAACCATGTGCCACCAATCTAGCCTTGTGGCTTTGTATCGTACCATTCGAGTGAAGTTTAGTTTTAAAAATCCACCTAAGACCAATTGCCTTTTTTCAGGTAGGTTAACTGGCTTCCATGTTCCATTTTTCTCAATAAAGTTGATTTCTTCTTGCATAGCTTTCTTCCAAACCTCTTTTTTTTCCTTTTTTTATTTTTTGGGTAAGAGGGCAATTCCTTCCCGTTAAAAACTTCAATACAACAGAACTCACAGAAATAAATAATCTGCATTTGTTGCAGAGGTCTTTTTGGGAGCAGTCCCTCTACCCCTGAGTGATGAGGTGACAGCCTATAATCCCCACACCTCCCCCATAACCAACGTCTTATTAGGGATTGGGTATGGTAGGTATGTTGTTGTAGTAGACTTTGTATTTTCTGGATGACCACAAACAAGAAAAAAACAAAGAACTTTTTCCTTCTACCTCAAGTGGCGCTTTGGGACGATACCCCTTCTAGACGTTTACACTTCATCCCAATTGCAATCCTATCACTTTCTTGTATCTCTTTTAAGGATCCTTGATCAGGAGCATCTGCTACTTTGAGTAGTTTATTGTATATGAGAGGTATCAATCACACCGCGTTATTAACTTGTGAAATACCACTTGGAGTGACATTGGATTCTAATGAGCAGGTTGTATTTGGTTGTTCTTCAGTTATTCCTTCCTTTTGAACCTCAAGATTTACGCTTGAATGAGGCCCTATCATGTTCTTATCCCAAACTTCTTGTTCATTAAATTGAACATCTCTACTAATAATAATTGTTTTTTTTACTAGATCAAAAAGTTTATATGCCTTGGAACAAGTAGAATATCCTACAAATATATATTTTTGTGTCTTATGATCTAGTTTGCTCATACCAGATGGAATTAAAGCACAACATGTGCAACCAACAATGCGTAAATGACTTACAGACCGTTTAGATTCATGCTATACCTCAAAAGGAGTGATATTCCATACAGCTTTTGTGGGAGATATGTTGGTGAGATACACTGCCGTTACTACAGCTTTGACCTAAAACGCATCTTCTAAGTTCATAGCTTTGAGCGCACATCTTTCCATCTCGACGATTGTTCTGTTTTTCCGCTCCGCTATACCGTTGTGTTCTGGTGTGTATAAGGAGATATAAGTTCCCTTTTGATCCCGTGCTCGTTAGAGAACCCGTTGAACTCCTTTTAGAGAAACTCACCTCCTCTGTCAATCCTTAATACCTTTAACTTTCTATAGCTTTTATTCTCTGCCAAGGCATTAAACTTATTGAAGAATCCAAAAGCTTCTGATTTATGTCTTAGAAAATAAAACCAACACTTTCTAGAGTAGTCATCAATGAAGAACAAGAAGTACTTACTATCTGCATAAGAGTCTGTTTTCATTGGACCGTATATATCCGCATGAACCAATTCTAGTTTTTCTTCAGCCCTCTTCGCTTGTGCCATAGGAAATGATTTTCTGGCTTGTTTCCCTAGAGGACATCCTTTACATGTATGCTCTCGTTCCTTAATGATCGGCAACCCTTTTACCATCTCCTTCTTGATAAGTAACTGCAGTCCTTTAACATACAAATGACCATAACGTTGGTGCCATACATCAGTACTCTCTTCTTTGCTGCTCATGAGTCCATAAATATAATCACATGAGAAATCTACGGGAAACATTTTGTTTTAAGTCATTGAGGACTTCACCATCACCTCGCCATCCATAAGTTGTCCTACACTTAGTTATGTGCCAAACCTAGAGCGTAGTGCACATCTGGAATGAACCTTTCCTTTCCTTGTATTGTGACAAGCATAGTTCCATTTCCCTCGACTTGGACTTGTTTATCATCTCCTAATCGAACTTGTGATTTTAGAGTTTCATCAACGTTCTTAAATTTCTCTCAATCTCCTGTCATATGATTAGAACACGCGCTATCAAGATACCAAACATCTTTTGACATAACTTGAGGATTTAGATAAGTCGTGAAAAGATAGTCATCATCTTCTGTTGTTGCTGCATATTATGCGCGCGTATCTTTACTCCAACAATCATCTTCTATGTGCCCATACGTTTGGCAATTATTGCACTGAATATTGCTTGATCTGCCACGTCCTCTTCCTCTAAAACCACCCCGTCATCTACTACGGTTATATAAGAACTTTGCTTGTTTCCCCTGAACTTGAAAAGCATGTTCTTTTTTTTTTATCACAGTCTGTTAATTCTGGCTTCATGTTTGCACCGATCCCTGTATGGCTGCAACAAGATCAAACTTGCAAGACAAGCTCCTTAGAAGTTTGCTAACAATGCCTGAGACTCGGGCAATATGTGTTTGTACAGTTTCATTGCTTTTAATGACTGCAGATTCAAAATCTCTTCTAAGAAACTGCAACTTTACTGTAATTACCTTGGCAGAACCTTGGTACTCTGTTTTGAGTGTATCCCATGCCTCTTTTGCTGAATTTGTTGCTACAATTATTGAGAATACTGTCTCATCCACGGCTTATTCGATGAAGAACAAGGCCTTTGCGTCTCTCTTCGGATTTTCCTTGTTTGTAGTCTCTTCTGATGTTGAATCTGCACATCCTTTGTCAACCAAATCCCACAGATCTTGAGATCTAAACAATGTTTTCATTTTGATGCTCCAAAATTCATAGGAATGTCCTTTAAAGACTGGTATTTGTGGTTGTGATACATTGACCGAAGAGTTACTTGTGGTCATCTTGTTGTTTCGGTATATTTTTGGTGTGATAGGACTTTAAGAGAGTAACAGAATTTTAGTTTACAACCTAGCTCTTGATACCACAATGTAGGAAATTGACAGAGCAAGAAAGCACAAACTGGAATGAGTAAACTGCATACTTTATTAAACCAGTAGCTAGGCCTTTTATAGGCATTACATAAAACAGAAAACTCCTAAAAAGCAACAATATATCTGCTATCAACGTTCACAAGATAAGAGTAACAAATAACAAAGTCTTCCCATGATTCTAGCACCCAACTTTGAATTATTGACTTGACTTATTCCGTGATGACTTATTCTTCAACAGGCTGCTGTTTCTAACATTTCATTTTTCGTTTTGAACGTCTAGTTGGTCACGGAAGGAGTAGATCGACTGAATGAGTTAAAGGATGAAATGTTAGTAAATAGTATTATGTCTCGTTTGGACTGCACTACCAAAGAGCTTATCAGAACAACGGCCACCATCTCAAAATGATGGGAAAATCTTTGGACTCAACTTCCTCATCTCATTTTCTCAAATGAGGATGACATCACATATTTTGGAAGTGATGTTTTCCATAGATTTATGTTCATATGGATACCAAAGTTAATGTAGATACGAAGAGGCTAATCCTCACCCTCCATCTCCATCTTGATCCAATGGATAAGATTAAACCCAAAACCATTTTCATCCTTTTTTTCAAATATTAAAGGGCATAAATCTATAGCAATTTCTAAGTGGCCAATGGTAAGTGGCTAATGTATATTTGGCAACTGTAGTTGGAGGCAATACGAAGTAGCGAGTACAGTATGTAGTATGCTTAATCATGTGGAAACTTAACACATAGCTAGGAAATGGGAAAAGAGGCACGTACCGTGATGATTCATCTGAATAAGGGTGACGACTTTGCAATGGCTGCCGCCAGAGCCGGCTATTTGGATGTGCCACAAGCACATTGGCACAGGGCCACCATAAAAGTAGGGCCACCAATTTTTCTAAAATCATTGACCGCATATATATTATCTATGATTACTTTTTATTATTATGTTACTAAAGATTGAGATAAAAAATCTTCTCATATAAGAGATTGACTAGAAAACGTGTCCCATCGTTTTTTTCGCCAATAAGGGCTAGGCCTAATAAAAACTCGGTATATAAGCAAAACGTGTCCCATGTCCCATTATATTAAAAAAAACTGCAACAAATCTTTTAGACTTTTATCGGTAACTTATCGAGTTTCGATAATCGACTTGATTGTATAAAGTGTAACCTATTAATCCATCGCCATCAGGTAATTTTCAAACTTATTGTTTTGAATTTTCTTATGATTCATGCTTTCTAAGGTATAACTTATTAAGTTTTTTTGTTGGAAGTCTTAATTGTTGCAATAGCGTTTTATATACTTATTAATTAGATTCGTTATACACATTTTTTAAATCTAGCACAAAGTAAATAATATTAAATTATTAATGTTATGTTTTAGTATTATGTAACTCGGTTAAATGTTTCTCTTAGTATCACTGTTTCAATTTTTTTGGAATCTTAGTAATACTTTTTACGCATTATCAATGGACATATATTTGTTTCTACGTTTACTTTTGTTATTTAGTGGGGCCTTCGTGTAGTGGTGGTACAGGGCCACCGAAATCCACGAGACGGCTCTGGCCGACGCGTATTTGCGGCTGCTGAAAAAACAGATCGAAAACATTTAGACATTATTTAATGTGGTACATATTTTCCGTGTATGGTGTCACATATTTGTTATTACTACGTACTTGTCGGGCAAGTGTTACCACTTCTATTGGCATCGGGGCCGGCAGTTGTGTTTGGATATGATGACCGAGAATCATTATCTGAGGCAGTAGTTGCAATAGAAGCAAATTAGGAAACAAACATATAGCTGAAGCTAAAAATAGGTAGACACATAACTACTTAGTGGGTCAAGTGAGTTGCCTTATGTGTATATAAAAATAAAGAGTAACATATAAGAGAATCCAATATTCTTACTGCTAGATGCTAGCGTGGACTGTCCTTCTGAATAAGGGTACTTAAACAACTGCTTCTGCTATTCACATATCAGGAGGCCATGACTTTGGACACTTGAACAACTGTTGTTGCTATTCACAAAGTGTGGTAATGCTGGAAAGATCAAACTTTCCAAATCTTCAAACTGTAGCTTAAGTCTTCATCTATCTTCATGTCATCTAATTCTCGCATTTTATTAACCACTGAAAACAGAATACAAACTATAAATGAAATACTTTTAAGTAACCCAAAACACAAAAAACCAACCACAAACAAACACAAAAAAAATTATCTAACACACAGCAACCGAACCTAAGGAAGCCTAAAGGCGTCCGCGTGCCATATCACTGTTCGGTGTAGCTACATGTTATGAACACACCATTTTGCTATGCAAGTTATCAGTATTCAAATTATAAAAACCTATCTTACTGTGATAAACTTATAAGCTATATGAAAGATAGTCATTGGCAAAAGATTTAAGGAAAACCTTACCTTAAAAATCGAATGACTATCAAATCATCATCTTCATGTCTGTATTCACCCCGTGCTTTAACTCTTCATATTTTCTTGCCTATATTCAAGTTCTACAACCATTTGAACATCCATAAACAACAAATAAAAGTAAACAAAAAAAACTCTAATAACATTAAGTAAATTATCAAGTCCAGTCTCAAACTACCCAAAACAAAGAAAAAACCCTTAAACAAAAAAAAAAATCAAGGTAAGGATGAAAAGAAAATAGACCGATTAATATGTTGATTTGGTTGGCTTTTCGAATCTTTTTTAGTCACCTGCCGCTGTGAGCCGATCAACTACCAATAGCATACACCAACTTATGGCCAAGGGGAAAAGCAGGCAAAAACGACGACGTGTTGTTCTATTTTTTGTATATGTATATAACGAGAAAGAATTTTGCCCGCACGTTGCGGCGGCACTATTTTTATTTGCTTTTCGAAGATAATCATAGTTTAATTATCGAGCATTGGTAAAAGAGGGTATATTCAATTCGTGCTTTAATTGATTTTTTTTATATAAACTTTAGGGTATTTTTCATAATAATAATGTAGGTTAAGAGTGTGTATTGAAAGTTTTTTTATCTTTTTTTTTTCTTTCTAAAAACATATACTAAAATTAAATATTTTTTTATAAAATCATCCGCACGAATCATATCAATATTAGACTCGTTTTGTTCGTAATCCAAAGGCCCTATGTCGATATGTTTTTCATTAAAAAACTTGCCACGTAGATAAATAGTCGAAGAACATTGTAGATGTTCTATACTTGGGTGTCGTATAATGTGATTTTGAAATCAAAATAAAAATTACTTGAGTATCAAACCAATATTTATTTTCGTTTCTTAAAATGATAGCATATTTTATCATTTACTTAAGTGACAATGGTGTTAACATGTCCAGTTTGCGTGCCCATCAATCTAACTTGGGTCGTATCTAAAAAGTAGTGTTAATGTGGTGTTATGATTAGAGGAGTTTTTTTTAGTGTTGGTGTTATAGTGTTAAAGTTGACGTGACAGTACTTTTCTTTTTTGGTGTTATGATGTTATGACACCTGACCCTCTTAGAAATAAGGACAAAATTGGAGTTGAATTTATTTGTACCAAAACTAAAAGAAAACATGTTTCGTATCCTAATTTTCTTGAAACCGGTTTCCCTCAAACTGAACCGGCAGTTTCGTAATTGGTTTAAGAAAAATTGACCGGACCGGTTTGTAAACCGGTTAAACATGATTTTTAACCGAACTGATTACATAAAAACCGGTTAAACCCGATTAAAGGTTTTTAACCGAACCGGTTAAGCATTTCAATATGAAAAAACCGGTTTTTAACAGAACCGGTTTTAGCCAACTGTTCTAAGAACCAGTTTTGACTAAAACCAGTTCGGTTTTTTAAAAAACCAAAAATGTTCAACTCTAACCTAGCCTAAAAAAAATTACAAAAAAGCCCCCCAAGTTTCTAATATTTACGACATTTTTATATAATAAACTTTACTTATCTAACAAAATATGTAGCGATTTTTTAAATAAAAAATATATAAATGTAAAGGCCTACGGATTACGATA
Source organism: Tanacetum coccineum (assembly GCA_026074375.1). Lineage (NCBI taxonomy): Eukaryota > Viridiplantae > Streptophyta > Magnoliopsida > Asterales > Asteraceae > Tanacetum > Tanacetum coccineum. The sequence continues at coordinate 30,337 of BQNB010052179.1, forward strand.
AAACGGGCCAAATATGGATATACTTTACACGTGCGTACGATTTTATAAAAAATGTTGAAGTTTAATATAAGTTTTTAGAAAAAAAAGAACACAAAATTTTTCAAAACACACCCTTAACCGACATAATGATTTTAAAAAATACCCTAGACTTTTTTTAATAAAAAATTTGTGAAAACAATTTTATTGTTACGTTGACATTTTAACGTTTGCCAGAATCTCAGCACGAATTGAGTACTTTCTCATTTACCAATTATCGATGAGTCATCTATAGTTTTCTTCAAAAAGCAAATATAAATAGCTTCATCGCAACACGTGGACACTCTTCTTTCTCGTTTTACAAACATACATGATACTACATTAACTGAAACGTGATCATAATTATACATATATACTATGATAGGGTTGAAGTGAGCCAATTGTGAGGTGGGAATATAAATCGTGCCTCCAATGATAAATGACTTGTGGTAATAAAGCCCATCCATATAGGAAGTACAAACAATCAAACACCTTTCAACCAAACACAACACCACCACTTAGTACTATCATCTGCTTTTTTTTTGTTCATCAATAATTTAGTTTCATGTTTGTTATTATTATCATCTGATCAACACCCACCAAGTGTTTGATGAAATGCCTGTTACTTGTTACATTTCTCAGTACTGATTCATATTTTGGTGCTGTTTGGGATTGCTTTTTAATCACCTTATGAAATGCCCCAATAATAAGATTCCGTTTTCCGCGTTTTTATATAGCTGTTTCTGTTTCTAACATTCTATTTCTCGTTTTGTAACGTCTAGTTGGTCATGGAAGGAGTAGATCGAATAAATGAGCTAAGGGATGAAATGTTAGTCAATAATATCATGTCTCGTTTGGACTGCACTACCAAAGAGCTCATCAGAACAACGGCTACCATCTCAAAACGATGGAAAAATCTTTGGACTCAACTTCCTCATCTCATATTCTCATATAACGATGACACCACATATTTTCGATGGAACGATACAGATTACTTTGCTTTTATCGACAACACCCTTAATCAGTGTCCTTCATATTTGAACCTCAAAAAAATTCAAACTTAATATTAACTACATTAATCAGGTTAATTATGAGTTTAAATCGCGAGCAAATGGTTGGATTCGTTATGCTATTCGTCGTAATGTTGAAGATGTTGATTTATGGTTTCGGGGTGTGGGAGTAGGCAAAGAGTTCACCTTTGAAGATGAGCTGTTTTTCAAAACTTCTTGTATCACTCGTATGACATTGTCCTTTTGTAGGTTTAATCCTCCTAATGGTGTGATAAGTTGGGCAAGACTTGAGTGTTTGTGTTTATGGCATGTGACTCTGGATGAAGATATGATTGGGAAAATATTATCCAGAAGTCTTTGCTTGGAATCTTTGGAGTTGAACGATTGCCTTGGTTATAAGCGGATTGATGTTACTTCAAGAAGTGTTAAGAAGTTGGTGTTCTCTGATTACTACTACCGTGATAAAGATTGTATCAAAATCAATGCTCCTTACATATCATCACTAAGTATATATGGTTACCTTGAATTGGACCTTGTGTTGCTTGATGTCTCTTCTTTGATTAAAGCTGAATTAGACTATTCTATCGTTCCCGGTACGTCTGATGATATAACTCCCGAAGAAATTTTCAGAGGACTTTTGGAAAGACTTGACCATGTCAAAGATGTAATCATTAATGATTTCTGGTGGGAGGTAATATTACCTATTAATTTTATTTTTTTTCTTTCGCTCGTGTTTGTTTGTGTGTGTGTGTATTGGCATTGCACTATTCTAATAATGTTCTCTTTGCATTGTTAGATTTACTCTCATTTGAAAGCTCGTGGCGATATATCTAATGGTTGTTCTGTGATGTTAAAGTCCTAACTTGGAAGCGTTTGGTGTGGTGACAATTGATGCTTGCTAAAAAGTTGTTGACACTCCATCGAGCATCTCCAATAGCCAAAATAAAATTCAAGTCCTAGAGTTTGTTTACTGTTTAATCTTGTGGCTTGTGAAGTGGTCGAGTTAATGAGAAAAAGAAATGTACTAGTAACTGATTTTGAAAATGGAATGATTTTGTTGCATCATGTGGCTCTATTATTGTTCTAGTTATACTCATTGGCAATAGTAACAGATAAGCTGGTTAGTAAATTTCTTTTTTGCTTTGTTAGTAAAAAGTCTTGAAGTTTTGTAATGTCCTCTATTGTTGATGATTGATTATGATGTCAAGTGGGCATTGATTGCGAGCCGGATCAACAGTATACATGGATTAGAACTGGATTTCTTATTCGGTTCAGCAGACATTATCCAGTGATGGAACAGTTTCTGCAATTAAAACCAGGTGTGTGAAGGAAGTAGATTGCATTGAGAAACAGTTTGATGATACTACTCCAAGTTTGCTCTTTGGTCTCGTGTCGGTACTGATTGAATGATACTATATATATACCTGTAGGTGCTATCCTTAAAGCTTAATGTGGGTCAATTTCCACATTTGGCAGATTTAGTTACCAGCATACTTTACATTTTTTACATGATTGATAATGAGAACTTGACCAACTGCTCCCACTGTGGGTCAATTTCCACATTTGGCAGATTTACTATTACAACTTACAAGTACAAGTTTTCTGCCAAACGTAAATATCAGTCGTGGATAGCTTAGTGAACATAAAACCTCTATGTAAGACAAGTAGTAGCACTCAAACGAGTGCAAGTATAGCTTATATAAGTTCCGACCACTTGGGCCAAGATGCATAACTTTTGCAGATAGATGGTAATTAAAACAACAACATTTCACAAACTACAATACACAAAACCACGAAATGACTGAAACTTGTCTCCAAAAGCACAACAAAAGGATCAAGCTTTACTTATTTCTCTCCTAAGATGATCTAAATAAGCTTAGCAAGCAGCTTTAAAAAGCTAAGCTTCAAACAGTCTGCTTGTTGCTATTGTACTTGAAACAACATGTAGCCGAGTCTTGGCCGGATCTAACCAGATACAGCCGGGTCTTGGCCGGGTCTAATCGGATACAACCGGATTGTGGCCGGAATATCCGGGTCTTGGCCGGGTCCAACAGGTACAGCCGGGTCTTGGCGGTCTAACCGGATACAGCCGGGTCTTGGCCGGAATAGCCTTGGCCGGGTCTTGGCCGGATCTAACCGGATACAGCCGGGTCTTGGCCGGAATAGCCTTGGCCGGGTCTAATCGGGTCTTGGCTAAATATAGCCGGGTTTTGTTCGTATAGTGGTGGTTTATGTATATGAAGACATGACTTGTTTACCTGGTGGAATATATTTCTGTCACTTTGATACTACTCCAATGTGGGTCAAATTACAACATTTTTTACATGTCGTTTGTCTTGCGCTTATGAGCTCAGTAAGAACCCCAATGTTCAGGTACGCATTATATTTACTTGTGCTAGTTAATTTTATTCACTTGTACTAGTATCACGATCAAGAAAATTGCATCTGGCTAACTGTAACAAACTAATGTTTACTGTCATGACTCATGAGTATTTTATATTTTCATATGTTGCAAGTATGTAACATACCTTTGTAGGTACTATATAAGTACTGTTTGAAGTAACTTACTTTTGTTTTGTGATCGATGATCTATAAGTATGTCACTCAAGTAATTAAGTTAGGGCTAGAAGACCCATATATGACAATAGCTTATCTGTATGAGTTTATTTAAGTGAAAGTCAAAACATTATTAACTGTTCACAAAATCTTTTACAAAAACATCCCCACACTGTGAAAGATGTTAGTCACAGCTATTAGGTGTGATTGTTAGAAGAATATGTTATTTGAAAGCTTTGAAAGTTCAATCCTAAATTGTTATAAATACTATTGGCCAGGTTGCCATAATTGAATAATCTGTGAGCCCAGGAGGTGGTGCATGGCTAGGAGGACAACTCTTCTCCGCCATGGTTGTGCGCAAGCCAGCACACCACTTCCAAGATGAGCTAGAAATCGAATACGACGAGCCAGAAGACTACGTCGTGATCAAACATGCCGCGTTATTCACATCCACCGTCATGAGTAAGCTCTTAGCCCGTCCCAACGTGAATCTCCTCAACGCTGTTGCAGCTGAGGACTTAATCATCCAAGAAGGAAGAGTTGCTGGTGTGGTCACTAACTGGGCTCTTGTAACAATGAACCACGACTCACAATCGTGTATGGACCCTAATGTGATGGAAGCAAAGGTTGTCGTGAGTTCATGCGGCAGATGGTCCTATGGCCGCAACTGGAGTCAAAAGGTAAGAGTGTAGGTATGATTGAAAAGTGTTTCCAGATTAATATCAGATATGGATAAGGGACGGAAGATATATAGGGCCCAAGGGGGGTTTTTGGCCCCCCAAAAATTTTGCTTCTAAAGCTACCAATTTTGTACCACAGATAGATATACTTAGAAGAAAAATTACATTCCCCCCTGCCACCTCGAAACTAAACTCCAATGCAATTAATTTTCTTTTTTACATTTTGTTTCTTTACCAAACAAGAAACAACCTCTCTGCAACTCCTCCCAATCTCCCAATCTAAAACTATTTTGTGAGTTATCGCGTATTTCTTGTCTTTCTTTTTGGTATATATACATTATGATTTTCGTCTCGCCCCCCTCGTAAAACTGCTCAAGTTCCGTCCCTGGATAGGAATGTTCACTATGAATATCAATAGTTTGGTAACTGTGTACCCATACTAATAAATAGATGTAAATTTGTTCCTTTTGTGTTGAGCTGCATCTTTCATACTTCATTTTCATTCCATTCCCACTTTCGCCGACATGTCTGATAATAGATGAGCTTTTACACCAGAGATTGCTGTAACAACGGTTTCTACTAATAAAATACGATAGGTGTAATATATGTGAACCCCCGTATTCATAGCTGGTATCTCAATGTTAGGAAAGGGCAAAGAGGTTAGTATTTCATGGACTTCGATCGTATTTCAGGGCTCAAAATCATCGCTCGTTTAATGGTGGATCAGTTTTAGGCTTTCTGGAACTTGCACGATGTCCAGGTTATCAGTGACAAATTTACACAGATTGCATTTTCCATTTGGTCCCATGTATATTGTCTCTCATATATATGGAACCTTCAATAAATTAAACAAACTAAACAGCGACACCATCGAAAACTGTCACATGAAAACAAATGACTAGTGGATAATAATATGCGAAAGATAGCGTTTTGACAAATCATGCTTCAAACAATCGTGATGAGGTAATTTGATAATGTCCATATACCAATATAGGCAAAGCTCATGGTTATTCATCTCGTAATGATAAATTATTATAGGTGTTGCGCACGGAAGAAACTATTGCGGAGGTTCTGGTTGATCTCTATAACATACTTTAAATGTGCAATTGCTACTAAATATTTGTAAAATTTTAAGCCCATTGATATAAAATGGTAATGGGATGTGCCGAACACAATGTTAGCATAAGCTGTAATAAAGATTAATCGAGTCGAGTCGTTGTGGCTGTGTTGGCTTCGTTTCTAGTGAATATGTAGGCTGTTCGTGGCTTCTCTGCTCTGGGATTGATTGATTTAAATGATATGAGACATTCTAAGTTTTTTTAGTATTTAGTCGTCTTATCATTACAAACTCATGATTCTGACGAAAAAACATGTATTCGTTACAAAGTCGGTTATAACTACTGAAAATGTTTAAAAAAACTAAAATTTTAATTGTTTACCAAACAAAAACTTGATAGTATATTACGTTTGTGGCTATCTACTTAACGTGAAGGTCAACAAAAGGAGATAACCTAATATGGTAATGGGATGTGCCACAATGTAGCATAGCTGTAATAAAGATAATCGAGTCGAGTCGTGGCTGGGATGGATTGATTTAAAATGATATGACATTCTCAAGTTTTTTAGTCGTCTTATCTCTACAAACTCATGTGTCTGACACTTTGTATTCGTACCAAGTCGTTATAACTACTGTATGTTTTAAACTAAATTTTATGGTTCCACAAAAACTTGGATAGTATACGTTGTGGCTATCTACTAACGGAAGTCAACAAGTGATACTTTGACTTTTTAACTCTGCCACAAAGAATGTTAAGATGATTTCGGCAGCAAAAAATAAGTCCGCAGCCAAGTTGACTTAGAGGGGGATTCATGCTAACTAAAACGTAAAGATGGCAAAACAAGGTCTTAGTGAGGTAGGAAACGGGTCAAATCAGGGCTGGTTTATTAGATTAAGTTGGAGAAGTATATGGTTTGAAAAGAGATTTGGGCGACTCTCGATATGGTTGACCCATTAGTCAAGACGACATATGTATATGGGGTGAAATTCCATCGCTAATCGGATGATTCGAATTCCACTCTAGTTCAAATTTTTCGTTTTGTTTTAATCAGATCATAACCCATTAGTCACTTTTCAATATAGTCATATAGCGTATATGTGTATTAAGACCTTTGATGAGATCAAGTTCTGTTTTTGAATGCACATTGTTTTCCAGCAAGTTATATTTGTTTTTGCGCCAAGGTCACTCAAAATTTCGATCCATTAACTTATAGATGAATGTTGATCTGCGCATTGAATGTCATGCTGCAGCAGGTTTCGAATTGTTAACTCTTAAATAAGTAACATTTTAGGAAAGCTGGATGCTCAACAGACTACCCCATTTCTTGCAAGTCCTCGTAAAAGCCGTGCTGGAATCAATGACTTTTGGCTCACTTAAATTCACATATAAGTTAACTTGATTCTGCTTCTACATAAAACCGTTGCTATCTTTATACACATGCACGACTTTAGGATCTTGAACTTGTTGCAAATGCTGAAGCGTTAAACAAGTACAACCAGTTTTTCGTTCTTTTTGCTTTCTTTCTTGACGAGTGACATTTTTTTGTCATTTGTGTGCATTTTGTGGTATGTCATGACTTTTCATGGTATTGCTGTTTTTTTCCTTTGTATGCGTGTTTTTCCGAGTGAATGATGCTATCTTTCCAGGATAGAGAGGCACAACGACAGTTAACCAGAAGCATAGATGGCTGGTGGAGCCAAAACTACTTCATTTCGTCAATGCGTTTCATCAATGTGTTATGGACTTAAATGAGTGCAAGTGTAGCTTATATAATACAGCCTTTCATAAACTAAAATACAATACCACGGAATGACTGAAACTTGTCTCCAAAAGCACAACAAAAGTATTAAGCTTTACTTATTTCTCTCAGTAGATGAACTAAATAAGCTTATGCAAACAGCTTTAAAAAGCTAAACACTAAAGCCACATGAAGAAACAGTCTGCTTGTTGCTATTGCAGTTGAAACAATACGACTTATATAGCCGGGTATTGGCCGGATCTAATATTGTACTTGAAACAATACTACTCATATAGCCGGGTATTGGCCGGATCTAACCGGATACAGTCGGAGCCGGGTCTTGGCTGGATTTAGCGGATTTAGCCGGGTCTATCCGAGTCTTGCCCGGATATAGCCGGGTCTTGGCCGGATCTAAACGGATACAACCGGGTCTTTGCCAGAATAGCCGGGTCTTGCCCGAATATGACCGGGTCTATCCGGGTCTTCGCCGGATATATCCGGGTCTGGCTGGATTTAGCCGGGTCTTGCCAGGATATAGCCGGGTCTATCCGGGTCTTGGCTAGATATAGCGAGGTCTAGCCGGGTCTTGGCCGGATATAGCCGGGTCATGGCCGGATATAGCCGGGTCTTGACCGGATATAGCCAGGTTTTGTTCATATAGTAAAGTGATGGTTTACGTATATGAGGACATGACTTGTTGACCTGATGGAATATATCTTGTCACTTTGATTCTACTCCAAATTTGCTCTTTGGCCTCGTGTCGGGAGTGATTGAATAATACTATATATACTTGCAGTTCTATCCTTAAACCTTAATGTGGGTCAATTTCTATATTTGGCAGATTTAGTTAACAGAATAAATTACAACAAGTTTTACATGTCTGCTCGTACCACCAGTCCACTTATGATAAGTTGGCTAAGACCGTGTCAATGTGAAGATGACATTGCTAATCAAGATCCAAATGTGTCCATGAAAAGACTAGGCTAAAGGTTTTATATTTATGAGAAAGGTATTTGTGAGTAATGTAAGATGCTCGTTCCTTAAAATATCATGTACTGTAAGACGCTGGTTCCTTAAAATACACTTATGCCAGTAGGGCTGTAGCAATGGAATGAGAAATGCCGGATACATGGTAGCTTACACCACAATGTAGAAATGTGGTGTGCATTTTGTTTCCTTCGTTTATGGGACTTTACAAGTAACGTGTTATTGATTTAGTTAGATTACAAAATGATGAGCAGTGAAAACGGTTCGTTTACCGTTATGTGAGACGGATTCAGATGGGTGAATGGTTTATGTTTTAGCTTGTCACAACTCACAACATAGTGTTCCTATGCCATGGGTCAAATGGTCATGTATGTGATCATGTGTCCATATAGGCATACAAAATGATGTGCTTATGGATTTCATTCCCATACTATAATTTTGCTTGGTAGGTGTAGCCATGGATAAGAGTATAACGAGGTCCGGTTCATCTTGCTACATACTTTATGTGCATTGCAACCAAATTTGTTAAAATGTAAATCTATTGATTTAACATGAAGATACTATTATATGAACAACTTACACGATTTATAAACGGAAGGGATCGAATTTAATTATGATGAGGTCCGATTACATTTTGGGTATATAATTTATTTAGAAATCTATTTAACATAAATGGAAGTTTCGGAACAATGGCAAACGCGCTCTATGCTTGAAACTCAAGTCATATGTTCGAGTCTTGTCAATGCCCATGTTCCAATTACCGATCTTTTTTAATAACCTACATATTTTTATTATTTCATATAAGCGTTTTAACACGTGGCTTACTTCATATTTGTTTATTTTAACCAAACACTCAATAAAATTGTGAATTGTGGGCATCTCTTTTGCATCAAAACTAGTTAACTAGTCACTTTTAATTAACTTTCCTAATATGTTTTGATCTTTATACAAGTGGTTGATTGATATGGTATTATGTTGATTGTTTGGTCAACGGTTAAAGAAGACGAAAGCGATGTTTGTTTTTGAAAAGTAACTAGCTACTATGTATAAAAATGTGTGTATAAAAACGTGTAAAAAATATGTGTATAAAACGTGTATAATTTTTAAAAATAAGTAGAATTTTTTTTAACAAAATCATATAAAGGACTAACGATGCAATAATAAAATAACGATCGTTAGAAATGTAACCGAAAAACCTGTTAATTGTCTAACGTTGCAACAAAAAAAAAAGATCGATACCCTAAATTGAGAAAAAAAAATATTAGTACCTTTAATTGACATTCAACCTAAGATGGGTACCTTTTTATGCGATTTGCCCTTTTTGAAAAGTAACTAGCTAAGACTAAAATTAGTCATAGGTTTTAAGAATTAACATAGGTATCACGTTGTTTTTTATAGATTTTACTTAAGTTCGCCAAATTTAAAGTATCGATTGAGCTGAAATCGAACTTCTTAAATCATCATAATTTTTACGAGTAATTCAAGATATCAAAGCCCGAAGCTTTTTTTATCATTTAGAAATGGTAGTCGTTGTTCTGATCAACTCTTTGCTAGCGCAATCCAAACATGACATGATACATTCTTTTATTTTTTTCAATAAACATATATGACAAATCATTTTTTTTACTTTATAATAACTGCTGTTGTATCTGTGTTTGTGTTGATGAAAGATGTTTATAGGGATAAACTTTTAACATTCTCTAGTTTACTTTGTGTTGGTCAAGGAATTAAAGAGATGGTTGGTGAAATAATTTATTTCTATTTAGGGCATGTTTGTTTGGTGGGTTTTGACTCAGAAAATGGACTCAGGCCTAAATTAAGGGCCCGTTTGGTTGGTGGGTTTTGGATTTGAATTTAAGATTGATGGTGAAAATTGTTGATTGGTATATGGGTTTGGCCTTTAAATAATGAAGAGGGCCCACCAAAAGTTAAAGTAGAGGAGGATGGTGGGTTTTTTCTCTCACATACTTATAATTAAAGAGTTAATTTCATAATTCGTCCCTAATGTTTGTCGGGTATAACGGATTTAGTCTCTCCGAAACTTTTTTAACGGATCCAGTCCCCAAACTTTTGACCCGTATCGGATTTAGTCCCTCTGACTAACTTTTGTTAGTCAATCCCGTTAAGTTGGCATAAGTGGAGGATATTTTCGTCCGTTCCTATCTTAACCTCATCCTTCCCTTTTTTTAGGGTTCATATCACACATTCACACACACAAATTAAGGTTTCAATTCA
>BQNB010052180.1:0-40615 GCA_026074375.1 Tanacetum coccineum
ATCAAGATTCACACAGACCACAATGTTGCAGATCTTCTCACAAAGGCTTTTGATGTTAACAAGTTTAACTTTCAGATTGCTAGCATTGGATTACTTAATCTTTGAAGTATTGTTTAAGGGGAGGTTAATTAAGATTGGATGAAAGGGAATGTATCATTAAGCAGAAGTAGGTGAAGGGTCAGGAAATCTCACTGAACCCCAACATACATCCACAACTGTATCACAATCTAATCTTGAACCAATCACTATTCTACCATAATCTTAACTCAAAAAGACTCAAAAATCTAGGAAAGCCAAAAGGACCACTGAGATATCTCAGTCTAGTGGACCTATTCCCCTTGTAACAGATGAGACTGTCATTAAGGAGTGGGAAGACAAAATGGAAAGGGTTGCCACTACTGCTTCTAGCTTAGAAGCAGAGCAGGACAGTGGTAACATCAATAGGACCCAATCTATGGCAATACTTAATGAGTCTTTTCCTCAGGGAACTGATTCAGGTAGTAGTCTTAGGTGCCAAGATACCATATTAGGGGTGTAGAAGCTCAAACTAGGTTTGAGGCTGCATCTAAATAGTCCAATGATCCACCTCTCACAAGAGTTAACACACTTGGAAGTGGGGATGACAGCATGAAACTAAAGGAATTGATGGAATTTTATACCAAACTATCTGAAAGGGTTCTTGATTTGTGATATAAAAACAGATAGAGTGAATTGGTAAGAAAAAGAAAGAAGATATATAGTGAGCTGAAAAATAGAAAGAGAGTTGTGCGATATAAAAACAGATAGAGTGAATTGGTGAGGATAAAAGAAAGAGAGATATTGTAAAGATCAAAAACCAGAAAGAGAGATGTGATAGTCAAAATTCATGATGGCAATGCTTTTTGGATTGAAATTGGAGTTTAATGACTGGGGGTTCAAAGTTAATGCTGCTCCTTAAAGCTTGCTACTCTCTCTGCCAGTACTTAGTTAGGCGTACGAGCATTTACTTACAGCTGTTAGCATAAGTATAATGCTGCCGCATAACTCCCTACTAATGGGTTAGTTTATTTAATGTTAGGCTTAACTTAATTCTGCCAGTCACGTTAATGATGTTGAGGTTGATTTACATAAATACTCAATTAAGGGTGTCACTCACTCTATCAATCAATTTTACACCTTGATACTACTTTTCTAATCATACACCCTAACTCAATTCATCTTTAAATATCATCAAAACCCATCATAATGTCGACCCCAAAGTTTGCTGAAACTTACAATTTGGTTGTGTTTTTTGAGAAACCCGAAGAAAGTAATGGGTTTGAAGGCATTATTGATTTTTTGAATGCAAGTTCTATCAAGTATGCGTTAACGGTTAATCCTACAGTATATGAATCATGCATTAGACAGTTCTGGGAAACTGCTAAAGCTAAGACAGTTAATAAGGAGCATCAGATACAAGCCCTAGTAGAAAAGAAAAAGGTGATCATCACTGAGAAGAGTGGTGAGAATGATCTTAAGTTAGAATATGCTGAAGGGACTGAATGTCCTCCAAATGATAGTCAGTTTTTGAACAACTCCACTCATAGGGTAATAGCAAAATCTTACACAAAAGCTCTTACATTCTCCTCAAGCTTCTTTTTCATCCTATGGCAATTTCTTATCCATCACAATTCTGTAATCATTAGTGCTAAAACTTCAGCTTTTGGGGGGGAATAAATTTAGTAGCACTATGGGCCTCTCTATCATCTGTCTTGGCCCAAAACCAAAAAATTTAACTTTCAAGAGTACATTTTTTTTGATAAAGAGAAAACTTGGAGGGTGGGGTTAAATTTCTTATGTATCCAAGGTTTGTGCAAGTGTTCTTGTACAAACAAGTTGAAGGAATGTCCAAACATAAAGGGATTTATGTTACACCTATCGCATACAAAGAAGATTTTGCTAAAGAAGAGGGAAGGAAAAGGTTTCTCTGGGAGAATCACCCCTCTATTTCAAACTATGATGGTTCAAGCTCCAAAAGACATGGGTAAAGATTCAGCTGCTCCTACTGATTCCCATTCCACACCCATTATTACTCAACCATCATCATTTAAGCCTCATAGATAAATCTAAGAAGGAAACAGAGAAGGACAGTAGCCTACTAGAAGAGGAGAGAGGTGTATGCCTATTTATGATATGCTACAATTGATGAACTATAATCTACCCATTCCTGTGATACACCTTAAAGTGGTGAGGATAGATTACAACTTGTTGAATTGATGACTTTATGGTACCAAAACCTACAAAAGCAGGTTCTTGAATTAGAGGAACCAAAGACTGCTTAAGCAAGGAATTGCTAGTATAAAGAAGAAGTAAAGCAAGTTGAAAAGAAAGAAGACATCAAGAACTTCAGGCTCAAGAGGTTAAGGAAGGTTTGTTTTAGTTTAGTAGGATAGAATCCTCTAATGATGTTATTTAGGTGCTCAAGGAGGATGCATCCTAACAGGGGAGAAAATAGCTGATCTTGACACTGATGTAGAAGTGACCCTTAGATTCGGTAGATGATACCTCAAGAAAGATAATGAATGATGGATGTGTTTGATATACAAGATGAATTTACAAGGTTACAGAAGTTTGTTGCTAAAAAATAAGTTGTTGAAAAGGATGTTAGTGCTACTGATCCAGTTACTACTGCTGGTGAAGTAGTTACTACTGCTAGTGCTACAACAACTGTTGATGAGTTAACTTTGGCCCAGACCTTAATAGAGATTAAAGCAGCTAAACCAAACGGCTGTTACCAACTGCTGCTTACTAATAAATTACTAATATTGTTGATAAGCTAATATGACAAGACCAAAGGCAAAAGGAATTATCTTTCATGATCAGGAAGAGCAAGCATCTGCATTTACACCAATAGTTTCTTCATCACAACTTCCATAAGCAAAAGACAAAGGTAAAGGAAAAATGGTTGAGCCTAAAAAGCCATTAAAGGAGAAAGATCAAATTGCACTTGATGAAGAACTGGCACTCAGATTGCATGCTGAAGAACAAGCAGAGTTGGAAAAAGAAAGAGTTGCACAAGAAGAAGCTAGCAGAGCAGCAATTATTGAAGAACTGGATAGCATTCAAGCTATGATTGATGCTGATGAGCAATTAGCTGCAAGACTCCAAGCTGAAGAACAAGAACAATTCTCCATTGAAGAAAAGTCAAGAATGTTAGTTGAGATGATATTTGAAAGGAAAAAGTTCTTTGCAGCATAAAGAGTAGCAGAGCAAAAAGTAAACCACCTACCAAAAATCAAATAAGGAATAAAATGTGTACATACCTGAAGAATATGGGTGGATATAAGCACAATTAGCTGAAATGTAACATTTCTCAATTTTAGGTCATTTTACGACTCCTAATATTATTCCATATTTATTTTAGTCCGGTGCGCGTTTACTTTTAATTTAACTTTCAAGCTAAATCGCGTAGACTAAAAATAATTATTTAACGTAAACGGTCACCAAATAAATTAAGGTTTACGTCAAGCAAGTGTTATATAATTATTAAGAAGATAATTATTGACTTTACGCGTTTTATATTTTTATTGGTCACGTAAAAGGCTTACGTTTTGCAATAAAATACCTTTAGACACACCCCGGAAATACCTAGACTTACCTAGACTCAAACCAATAACCACTTTTAATCCTTAAACACAAAAAAATGTATTCAATTCTTTTATTAATAAAACATTATGGCCGAATATAGGAAAGCAAAACCCATAAACCATTGGATACTTACACAATCTTGTAAAATTATCTCCTAATTAAAGAATGTACCATTATAATTTTAACAAGATTTTAAAACCTTCTTTCCCTCTAAGCCCTACTCGTCCCACATGCCTAAACAAATAGAAAATCTTCCTAAGTACATGTACAACATAGGATCAATTAAGGCTTGTCCTTAATGTCTCTTATTAGCTTAAAACACAATGGGTAATAACCACTTAGGATCCCTTCCTTTTCTCTTGATACCCGTGGAATAAACAACATATACACAACCATAAGATTTTCAAATCTTGAGCAAATCTTGTACCATAATCTTGTAATTAAGGAATGTACTAGGTGGTTAAATCAAAACCATTTGAGCTAACTAGAAACCATACAACCTCCCTAATAGGGGCATGTTTGGTTTGGATTAAAAAACTAGGAAGCTAGAACTAATCCTAAAATCCTATATAAACCACTCATGCATGACACAAAACACTTCTTGCAAACACTTAGCCACTCTCTAAGCAAAAACCACCTTTGTCTTCCTTATTTCGGGCCACACAGCCGAGACACAATACCACAATTTGCAAGCAAGTATTCTAAGGCATTCGGGTTAAACAGGTGGAATATTCAATATCATAACATATGACGAATTTTGGGTTAACAAATTTGGGGTTTACTTACAACACCACTCGACACTACTCTTCCAGGAGCTAGGACCCTTGTAAGTATTTTTGCTTATGGCATGTTTAAGTTTCATTGTTTCCCTTTAAAGTCATAGGGCACAATTAATCTTTATTAACCAACTAAACCATAAGTCATTGCCTAGCTTGGCAACAACCCATGTTCACGTTTAGTAAATTGCAACACGTAAGACTTGTGTGGTGCTAGGACATGATAAAACATGTAAAACGTGATTTAAAAATGAGCTAAGGCTTAAACGTTCTCATTTAATTACAAGTATGGAAACCAACGCGAATACTAACACCTATACACGAAATACTCGAAACCTATACGTAAACTTTTCATGTAAACTTGATGGCTTGGCTCGGGAAAGGGTATATTGGCTAGTAGAGCATTTGCATGTATTAAACACGAGCCATAGGTGAGCCAAATAAGCTCAAAGTGCTCGGTTTGTGGTTAAACACCACGAACACAAACCATACGCACCCACAGTGGGCGTATATGTCCACTGTTGGGCCATGTAGCCCACCAAGGGTTAACATGGCTTATGGTTTTGGCTTATAATGGAATTAGGGTGCTTAACAAGGACTTGAGGACTTAACGAAAACCCTAACGGAACCCTAGAACTAGTAATAAGCTTAACGGACCACTAACGGGCTTATTAAACCCAACAGCCCACTAATGGGCCAAACAGGCCCAACAGGCCATGACTATGGGGTCCACAGCTTATTAATAAGCTTCTTGAGCTTATTAAGGGGTCTAATATACTTATGGGACTTATATGGGCCTTAATATACATCGGAAACCAAATCGGACCCTTAATGGGCTTGACAACCCATTATCGTGGCCAAAATGGGTCCATAAGCCACGAATAAGCTTGAACAGCTTATTTGTGAGCTTATGCAGATTATTGAGCTTATGATAGACTTAGAAAGACTAATGGACCTAGTTTGAGCAATCCTAAACATGTACAAACCTTACCGAGTTCATAATGGGCCCAAAAGCCCATTAACGAGACTTATTGGCTTATGAATAAGCAAAACAGGAAAAACATCTTAAATATAATCCTAAGTGCTTAATAAGACTAAAAAATAAGTTGAACAATGTATGAAACCCTAATGGACCTAATGGAGCTATTCGGGTTAAGGTTATTGGGCTAACGAGCCCAATAAGCCCAAATAAGCTTATCCGAGCTTATTTATAAGTTGTCACAGCTTATATGGCTTATTGGAAGTCTAATAAAGTCTTTTGCCACTTTTCAAAACTTATTTGGACTTAAAAGGTAAATTTTGGAAGTTAAAGGACTAGAAGTGTAAAACTTGGAACTTGAGGGTTAAAACTGTCAAAATTGAATTCTCTATAGTTTAGGGACTATTTTTGTCACTTCTGAAACATAAGGGACTGTTTGAAAATATAAGGACCAAAAGTGTGACTTTTCTAAAGTTAAAGGGCTAAAGGTGTAAACATGGAAACCTAAGGGTTTAAAATGTAAATAACCTATTATTTATAACATGGACTGTTTTTTATAAATATAGAAAACCTAAGGATATTTTATGAACAAAAGTGATTTTAATAAACATTTAACGTATTGGACAAGTTATAATATTTATCGGATATTATACAAATTAAAGCACGATTTAATAAATATATATATCTATTAATAACGCTTATACGTATACTTGTACGTGTGTAGTCGTATACCTTTCCAAGAGCCAACAAGTAAAGACAAATACAATAAACATGTGCACCACCACACAAGTGATAACAGTATATATAAACTAGCAAATTATTGTAGTTTATACAAGAGTCATTAGCCTAAACTTGTAGACTAAGACTGGCTGTATTTACTTAGGTATTTGACAGAGTGATCCATTTGCCATACTTGGATATATTTACCATTCACAAAGGACTATCTATTAAGGTGAGTTCATAGCCCCATGTTTTACAAATATCAATGATTTACAACTTTTGGGGTGAGAAACATGCTTTGTTTTACAAATTGGAAGTAAGTGTACATTTTATTATGATTACGTGTTTGCCTAAGTAGCGATAACCCCTTTGAGCCCATTATCATGAACTGTCAATTACTTTGTGTGAGCGCGAATGTTATAAATAGATCTATTTGGGGTTGACATCCCTATCCAGGTGAGTAGCTCTCACTGGTGTCACGGAGTGAACCAACGGATGTATACCATGTCGGATTTGGATGTTGCGGGTTAGAACATCATCACGGGCAATGTAGGCAATTCATATTGCAATTCGTACATGTCGATCTTTGGTGTCATGAGCTTAGGGAAATGTAATTACATTTGTGATGTTTGCATCTGTTGCATTATCATAAACTTAAAAATCTTACGGTCCTATATTACATTTACATAAACCTATGAATTCACCAACTTTATGTTGTCGTTTTAAGTATGTTTTTCTCAGGTCAATGAGGCACGAGGTGCTAAAGATACATTGGGGACAGTCTTTTAGGAGTCATGCATTAAAGATTTAGAGTCATTACATTTTGGAACGATTGTTATGATCTAAGATCTTTATTATCAAGTATTGAACAATTTAAGCCGTTGTACTTTGTAACAAACAATTTTAAAAAATCTAATGTATCATGTTTTAAACGACTCTTTTAGAGGTCGTTCTCATATCTTATGCTATTGATCTATGATGTAACGCTCCCGAACACATTATTCCGCTGCGACCCTATTTGGGGGTGTTACAGATTGGTATCAGAGCCAAGGTTATAGAGAACCAGGTCAAATGTTTTTACTTGAACTATAACCGTTTTCAAACATTGCATCATAAAAAGGGATTTTATGGGACATTCATTCATACCGTTACTTTTTTTGTTTTTGGTTTGCTATTAGTTTTGTATACTAATTGCTGCAGCATGGTTCTCATACGTGTTTATAATATATTAAGTATATTATTATTTGTCTTATATATGTATTAATGTAAACTCTCTTTGAGTGTTACAGATACAGTCATGGCATCGAATTCGGCATCATCCGAGGTTACATATACGTCTATATCATCGCATGGATACCCGCTAGCTTGGGTTGTGAACTTCTTCAGACTCCAGGAGCTCGACTCACCAAGATGCACTGGCGATCACCGGACTACGTGCCTTGCCCTGAGATACCAGAGCATGCACCGCTCTCCCGACTCGCCAGATTACCCCCGGGAACCATAGTACCCCCGAGTACTTGGCCCCATCAATGTAGGAGGTTTCCCGTTGAGGATCAGCCTTATGTTGTTGCTGATTCACCTATAGCCTTATCTCTGGGCTACGTTGCTGACTTTGATCCAGAGGAGGATCCAGAGGAGGATCCTGAGGAGAAGCATACTGATTATCCCGCTGACGGAGGGGATGACGATGACAATGACGATGACGATGACGATGACAATGACGATGATGATGACGATGATGATGATGATGCTGATGACGAGGAGGATGAGACCTCTGATGACGAGGAGGAGGATAAGGAGAACCTAGCTCCGGCTGACCCTTTTGTCGTACCCGTTGTTGACCCTGTTCCATCAGCTGGGGATACAGAGATAGTCAAGGCTGAGGAGCCTGCACCTGCACATGGATCTCCTCGGACTAGAGTCCTTTTTTCTCAGACACATCTCCTTAGGGCATGGAAGACTGTCAGGCTTGAGCCACCTATGTCACCATCCATGGAGGCATGCATTGCCGAGTATGCTACTTTACCTACACCACCATTACCAACACCATCTCCACTATCACCTTGGTTATCTCCACTACCCCAGATTCCCTCACCACCACTACCACCACCTACTGCTGATAGCCCCACTTATGCTAAGACACCACTAGGCTATAGAGCTAATAGGATTAGGATAGGAGCTTCATCGCCACCTGTACCCGCATCATTACCGTTACCATCATCACCACTACCACCACTACCACCCTCATTGTTTAGACCACCAGTCGACTGCAGAGAGGATATTCTTGAGGACGAGTTACCACCTCGCAAGAGGTTATATACGATTGCTCCCACATTGAGGTATGAGGTGGGGGAGAGTTCAACTGCTGCCCCTAGGCTGACTAGAGGTCATAGGGTAGATTATAGGTTTATCGCCACTCTGGATGCCAAAACTAGACGACAGAGAGCCGAGGCGGTCGGCTATTGGATTAGGGATACTTGGGTAGACCTAAGAGAGGTTGCCGAGGAGATAGCATCGGCGACCCTTGAAGGGGTCAATACTAGGGTGACCGAGTTTGCTGCAGTTCAGGAGTAGGACACCCAGGATATCTATGGTGTGATAGAGGATACCCAGGACAAGCAGACTTGGATATTTCATATTGTTGAGGCATTGGTCGATGATAGGCAGTACCATTATGAGACTACACGACTCTTAGATCAGGAAGCTCTAGTCTCCCGAGAGGCTTGGGCACATTCGGTGGGACTTAGTTCTGCAGTCCACTATGAGCTTCAGGGATACAAGACTCACACTTGGATGCAGGATCACCGTATCGATACGTAGGAGTCATTGATAGCGACGCTGGTTGCACAGGTTTCATCACTATAGGGACATTTGGCGATGGCTCTAGGATAGATTCAAGCACTTCAGGCTAGAGACCAGACTCATGCAGGTGATCGCGAGGGCGCCGGTAGTTCTGCCTATATTTACATTTTTCATGTTGGATTCATATCTATCATTTTTGTTAGAACTAAAACACGTGATAGTTCTTGGATCGTTTATAGCTCGAGGTTGTTTAGACCTCATCTAGGATCATGATAACAAAGACAATAACATGCAGCGGAATAAGAACAAATCAAAGTTATCATAATAAGGTTTTTCTTTATTAACACTCCAGGCCCTAATATTATTTGATCAGAATAATACGGTTACATCAATGAACTGTAACAAGATTAAGTTACCTTGACCTTGAGGCTAATACTACCTATGGCGTCTACATTCGCATTCCTAGAATACACACACACACACATTTAGGTACACTAAGGAACTCATGACTTGTACACCTAAACCTAATAACCTGTATCTTTCTGGATGTCTAAAACTATGTGTCTATGATCTCTTTATATAGGGAGAGATCATGACTTACAAAGGAAACATAATACAATTAGGAAACTATTAAATAGCATTAATCAACATTAATTCTTTCCTATCAACAATTAATAGCATTAATAACTTGTCTTTATCCTTTTAAGCAAGTCATCAATGTTGTTCTTGTTTCCTTCTTTAAGGAGATCTTCTGAAATCTTATCATCATTTGAAGAATTCCTCCTTTGTCTTTTAAGTCCTTCTTGTTTCATTCTTGTTTTGTCTTATCAACTCAAATATAATTCCCAACAATCTTCCCCTAGTTGATAATGACAAAACCAAATAAGCACAAACTTCCCCTGAAGTTAATATACGAATGAAAACTTCCCCTTAAGCTACCAAGGATCTACAAGTTGCAAATCATCAAATCTTCTTCCCCTTTTTGTCAATATCAAATAGGAGACTAAAGTATGCAACTTTGATCTTCACAACTACGAACCAATATTACACTTCTAATCCAGCCTTCAACAACTCAAATTACCCTCCATGACGCACCTTAAGAAAAATGAACTTGAGCAGTAGAAACTTACACTAGCAGTAGTAACAATGACTAGCAGTAGTAAAAACCTTCACCTCGATGTAGCATATAAATGGTTAAACATTTTAATATTAAGCTTCCCCTAAAATCCATATGTTAACCATTTCTTGAATCTTCAAATTCTATAGGCTTTCTATAATGATTATTGATGAAGTACACTTGATATACCGAACTTGATACTAAAGTAAAATCTCTTAAATTTGTTACAAAACACTCTTGAACCTATGTGTATAACAAATCAAAACACCAAACTCTTCTGTGTGTGTCACCCATTTGTTCGAGATCACCTTTTCTCAGATAATCCTAACAGTATATCACTGCGCCAAGATGAAAAGTCACTACCTGTGGGTACTACAATGTATCACCTTACCTCAGGTAAAAACTAGTTATTTCTCAAGATCTTCTCATAAACCGATATAACCAAACACGTTAACTCCATGACCAAAAGATAGAAAATAACACTCATCCAAGAATTCCAACTTCATCTTCAAAAAAGCAATAAACACTCCTCTTCGTAATTAAGTTAATACAATTAATACGAGCCTTTAATTCAATTAAGAACCAAAAACCAAAAAACTTATGTGTGTGTTATCCGAGTCAAAGCCAGCAG
Organism: Tanacetum coccineum; assembly: GCA_026074375.1. Lineage (NCBI taxonomy): Eukaryota > Viridiplantae > Streptophyta > Magnoliopsida > Asterales > Asteraceae > Tanacetum > Tanacetum coccineum. The sequence continues at coordinate 10,632 of BQNB010052180.1, forward strand.
TACTAACTTCTTTTATCGGACAAGGCTAGCAGTTGTAATTGCTTCTAGCAGTACTAACTTCCTTATACCAAACATATTAACATAGGAAAGCAGTAATAACTTTATTCAACACCGAGCATATTAACTGCTTAAATTCAATAGCAGTATTAATATCATGAAGCAGTATTAACTTTTTAATCCCAAGCAGTAGTAACTAACTGCTTTTACCACAAGCAGTAGTAACTGCTTTTTAACGCTAGCAGTATTAACCAACAATAATAACAGTAGTAACTGCTTTTATACCTTAGCAGTATTAACTCATGACTTACTACTGTTCTTCCATACTAGGCAGCACAAAGTACATTAGCAGCATTAACCATCCTTGACAGCATTAAGTATGTACTTGAGCCCTAGCAGCATTAACTGAGTCGAGCAGCACTAATTAAAACACACAACATAAACTAAATCCAAGCAGCATTAATCTTCTTTAACAGCATTAACTTTGTATACAAATCCAACAGTAGTAACTATCCTATTACCAGTTGTATACCAGCTGATCCAAATCATTGCCTTGAAAGTTTCCATGTCTTCTGATTTAAGCACGACAATGATTAAGAATAACATTAACATCCTTCTCTCCAATCATGACAACCATAGATACCATTAGTGCAAACCCCAACTTTATACAATCACGGCTTATCAAGAAAACCTTAAAAGAGTTTGAAGAGAATTCCATACCAATACACGTTTATACACTACATCAGATCAAAAAATATACAAACCCTAATTGTCTCGGGTTTGATCAGTTAGAGCACAACGGATCAAAAAGAAACCCAAATAAATAGTAACAAAGCTTACCATTCTATTGCACCCCAAATAGGTAGAGAGGACGATTATAAGTATCATTATATCACTGAATCTTCAAAACCCCATAAAACTTCTCCACAGACACATGTCTTGAAAATTAGGGTTTTTAGGGTTTCTTTAAAACCTTGTAGATCCTAGATCGAGAGCCACATGGCTCTGATACCAATTGTGGAGAATCGTTTAAGCTCCTGTTTGTTTAGAACATGATCTAGAATGGATTAATAACAAAGGCGGAATATTCAAACATTAAATCATTGTTATTCATACAAGGTTTTTTCATCACATCACCTAAGATACATGACTAACTTACAAGCCCCAATCTTACCTGAGTCAATGGTAAGACGTTTACATCAACAGGAAGCAAACTAATGATCATGGGCTACAACACCAATGCTAGCATCTACATCATGTGGCACGTTGAAAACCCCCACACACAACCACGTTTTACACCTTTGGTGCACAAACACAATTTTGCACACTAAAACTATATGCCTGGACCTCCTTTTATAGCATAAGGAGGTTAGGGTTTACATGGAAACTAATAAAAGATATTAAATAAGTAAACCCATACTAATGGGTTTTATATTATAACTTTTATCTTATCTTTTAGTTTATACAAATCTTTCATTATCTCCTACATCTTGTAGAATCTTGCAATAACAACTTTGGTCCTTCTTGTTTCCATCTTGTTTCATTCATGTTTTATCTTATCAACTCAAATATAATTCCCAACAGTATTTCATCAATGTAATATCTACTTATTATATAATATATCATTTTTTCACGGGGAAAATTTTGCTTTAATATCTATTAGGCCACGAAACTGCATAACTAAAGTGAACGAGCTCACACAACCTACCTATGACAATCCTATCTTCATATATATCAAGCAAACATCATAACATTCCAAGTCAACAATCTAATATCTATTTTATCATATACGTTATTCATTTAACAAAGTTTTCACGACGATAATACCAAATGAGCTTAAACCGTTACAATTTGCTAAACCCTAATTTTGGTAATGTAAGACCTTTAAGATGAAAAGAACAAGTGATCCAAAGCTTTAGTACAAGAAAAAGTAACATCTCATTTGAATATACTTACCCCTCCAATAATAAGGTGAAAGTCCTTTAAAGCAACATGTATAAGTCATTAATGCACGATATTCAAAATAGTCGTTTTACCTCCGTTTTCCTAAGGAAACTTGTACAATCCATCAAGTACAAGCTACAAGCAAGTAATTCACTTCATTTACATTCTATATTCATTCTCATTTTATAAGATTTCATGAAATGAAACCTAGAAACCCTAACCCGAGCTAAATACTAAACCATGACCCGTTTCTTGGTTTTTATCCATTGTAAACCCAAACCATTACTCAAATAAGTTTTAAATACATATTACAAATTTACAAACACATTCCATCATCATTTCAGCCATTTTACAACAATTACAAGACTTAAACCTAAGAAAACCCTAAACGAACCCTAATTTCAAAACCATGAACCCGTTAACCCCATTTCACCGCCCATTTTTAAACCCGAACCACCTATCAATTCTTGTTAGTAACTCTTAGAACAAGTCTTATAAACCTTAATCTATCATTAAAAGTCAAATTTACACGAAATCTAAGCATAAAAACTCAAACCATGCCCTAACCCACTTCAAATGAACCCGCACATAGTTTCCCTCCAAATGACCCATTTTAAACTTTAACCATGCAATCCAAGCACCTCAATGATGCTCCTACTTCCTTCCTAAGCTGCTTACAAGCATCTCCTTTGAGTCCTTGGTCACAAAATTGGCCACATCTCTTTCTTTTCCTCCACTTCAGTCGCGGCACCACAAGGATGATCCACATCCTTCTCTTTGATTTCTAGCTTACATAATCACAATACAACCAAGCCTCTCCACTCTGGCCCTAGCTCCCTCAAATCTCCCCTTACCTGTCCTAAACTTGGGCATTAAGTTTCTTGGGCTCCAAGGTGAATTTCGACAATAAATAGGGACACACACCCTTCATTCTAACTCATCCCCCACATCTTCTTATATAACCCATACTAGCAACATATCTCTACTCAATAAGCTCCTAATAAGTCCCAAGAATAATAATCAAGAGAAGGATTGAAGCCTTGAAGCCCCGAAGAAGAAAAACCTAGGCGTACGAAGCGTTTCTATCTACCTCATTTCACCGTTTTTTCCTCCAATTGATTGAACTCAAAGCTCAAACCCAGGTTCTATGACCTTCATACCTGCTCCTACACTCTTATAATGTTCATATGATCCTAAATATACTCTTGTTAAAGTTTTAAAACTCAAAAACCATGCGTTTTCTCTTTTTGATCCAAATCGTGCACCTAAAACCCTAATTTTGTGTTTTTCTTAAATCAAATGGTTATAATGGTTAAATATTGTTATAATCTATCATAAATAAGTTAAACTAATGTTATTTTAAAATCTTGAAAGAATTTGAATTAAAAACCTACGCGTTTTCGTTTAAAAACCCTAATTCGACCCATACCCGTTTTTGATTTTCTGGCTTAAACGAATCATGATTTAAACTTTGTTACGATAAAAACTTCCCTCATTTTAGCTTATACTAATAAGAATAATCCTGCATATAACATTGAATTCCTTAAAAAAAGCTTACATGGCGTATTAGACTTGTTTATGCAAAAGTATTCGATGCAAGGGGTAAAATATCGTAACTTTCTGTAAACTTATAACAAAAGGAACTGAAAATGCATTTTATTAAAGTTATAACTATAGGGTCAATTCTGTTCACTTTCAAATTACAAGGTTACTACGTACATCAATAATAAACTAAAGGACTAAACTCGTAAAAGTTTATAAATCCAAGGGAATATTTTGCCATTTTTCATTCTTAAAGAATCATAAATGTAACATTTTGAAACAGTGTAGAAATGTTTTCAAAAACCTAAAAAACATAACATAAATTAACGCTTGATGTGCTTACATTTTAATTATATGAAATAAAACGCTTAAAACCGATTATGTTATAACTATTATATAATTCATCATCGATGTGCTTTTAAAAATCATGTCCCGAATCTATATCGTATCGACAATACTAGGGAGCTTCATATTAAGGGGTTTTCAACTAGGTAATTACGTTCTACTTAGTTTATTGGCGGTTTACGATTTAAAGTGCCCTAGCTCCTCAAACGTTTACTGAATGACCTCTGAATTATGATGGCCCGAACGGTGATACAATAATTCCAAAATCTCCAATCAAACTCATAACAATATTAAACTCTTAGAACCAAAGTTCTAGAGTACAATCTTCCTAAGAATTGACATATTTACTCAGGTTGCGTGACATGGCTGTTTACTATCATCTTGCTATATTAACTTTCCCTGTTAAGATTATGATAAGGTCATCAGCTTTCATTTTGGAATATTTATTACAACTACCTATCAGGTGAGTTCATAGCCTCACTTTTAAATCTCTTAAATGTTTTCATAAACCTGTGAGGGGGGTACATGCTATAAACTATGAATAACAAACAAGGTGTTTTCTAATATATCTATCCTATATTGCTTGTGATCTAAGTCACTTTATGCCAAAAGTCCCTCATTATCATGGACCATTAATCACTTACGAGTGAACGTGAATATTGTGGATAGATCTATCAGGATTGACGAATCCCGTTTGTGTTAGCCGGATAGGTAACCAAATGCACTATATTTGAATTTCATAGGTATATGGCAATTACCTACACCGAGGGCCATTATCTTTATATATATATCACATCATTTTGGATATATATACACCAGTCAGTTTGTGTACCATGAGCTTAGATACAATAATGAACACTATTAATACTGTTTTCTATAATAATTGTGCCCGTACAATTATTACACTATGACTTGAATTCACACTATTTATCATAAACCTATGAATTTCACTCAACCTTTGTGTTGACTCTTTTTAGCATGTTTATCTCAGGTAACTAAAGCAATTTATGGCACGGAGTGGCATGGACTTGAAGATGGCTAAAACTTGTTATCATTCACATTTTAAGTTTCTAGATTTTGAGGGACATTACCTTTGTAACAACACGATTTAATGAATTGATAACATATCATTAAAAAACTTGTCACTTGAGAACGTATTCCTTATGATTTGAGTTGTGTACTATGAAGTAATACCCCAGATTAGCTTCCGCTGCTATATTGTAAAAATGAGGGTGTTACACAAGTAATGTTCCATTTTCATAGCCCATATGTCATACTCACCTTTCTTCAGAATAATGAGTTTGATGGTTGACACGGTGTGATGGGCTTGTTGTGTTGGTGTTATTACTGGTGGTGGTGGTGGATTTTCATCATATGCTCCTGCCATTGAATAGATCTGAAAGGTAAAGGTTTATCACTGATGTGTTTTGGTTCTTTTTACTCAGAGTTTCTCTACAGGCTCTGATACCACTTGTAGATCCCAATCTAATAAAATCTTTCTAGCCTGTTAAGGGTGGTAGCTAATCTGGATAGATTACCAAAATTCAATACAATATGACACAATGTACTATGAACAATTGAGTTATGCGGAAACAACTTATATTGCTAAGAAAAACAATGAATAAAACCAGAACTTTTTGATTACTATTAATCTCTAGGTTAACAGATAAAACGTATGAAATTTATGAAAACTCGTATGTCTAACTAGTGCATAAGGTTCCTTTTATACATCAAGGAAACCCTAATGGGCTTACAAAATGCGTTAAGTGATCATGCATATCTATTCCTAATATATCTCATGCATATCACTTAAGCAGTACTATCTATATATGCTAGCAGTACTGACTTACTACTAAAACAGTACAAACGTCTAACTACCAAACAACAGATGTATTCTCTAGCAGTAACTAGTACCATATCAAAAAAACCCGGAAATGGACAAAATCGTGCAGGGACATTGAACTTTCCAACCAGAACAAAGACATCTCGTGCAATTCCAGCCGGTGTACAAATTGCCCGGTTAGCTAGTTCAAGGGTCATGCAGGTGGAAATAAGCTCGGGTAAACCTAACTTTTTCCAAACCGAGAGTGACATTAAGTTGATGCTAGCACCTAGATCGGCTAAGGCCTTGCACTTGAGCTTACTAAAACCACACGGAATGAGAAATTTCCCAGGGTCTCCATGTTTTTCGGGTAACTTCTTAAGGATAACCGCTGAGCAATTTTCACCATAGGAGGGGTGTTTTGCACAGCTCTAAAAGATTCCTCCTTATTGGAAAGGAGACTCTTAAGCATCTTTTAGGTATTTCAGGATATTAGAATCAAAGCTCGCTAGAGAGATATTGATGTTGAAGTTGTTATAAAAAAAAAAAAACAAAAATAAAGAACCTTTCCAAAATTTGTGAATTTGAACTTCATCTTTCTCTTGCTGTTTTTCTTGGTGCATTCTTAAAGGATAAGGGATATAAGGGTGAAGATGATCCCTTTTTTGCCCCACATAATTCTTTAGAGAAGTAGGTTTAGCTTTTTGGACAAGAGGAGGTGGGACCTTAATGGTATACTCAGCGAGTTTCGGGTCTGTTAAAGTCTCCTCTGCACGTTCATCCTCCTCCGGATTAATGAATGGAGGAGGCATAGGAACGGAAGGTCCATCAAGAACAAGACCACTTCAGTTGTGAGGCTTTCAACAATTTCACCTTTCGAGTTAGCAATTGGTGTGTTGCTAGAGAGAGATCCCGAACCCGAGGTAGAAGCGGTGTTCATTTGGAAAAAGCTAGCCATCATGTTCTTAAGCTCATTGGTTTGGTTAGACATTGAAGCTTGAATCGAAGTTTGCATTTCATTTCTTAACTCATTTTTCACATTGTTAATTTGAGCTTGCATGGCTTTTATATTAACCTCATTTATCTTCTTAATTTTCTCCAACTCACTTAAAGGTACAACTTGATTTTGTTGAATTGGAGCTTGATAAGATGTATCTTGATTGAAATTGTTTCCTCGATTATATCCTTGAGGTTGGCTAAACCGGTTTTGATTATTTTGCACATTTGGTTGAGCAAAACCCGGTGGTCGAATTTGATTAGCCACACTCGGAGGACGATAACCGGAATTACCCTGATTGTAGTTAACCGCGGCTGCTGAAACGTATCCTTGAATATTATCCCGAAATTCTAGGAAAGTGTTGCCATCGGCGGCGAGACACTGATAATAAGGATGAGCACCACCGCAAGTAACACAAATTTCCTCAACGGCTTTTACGGAAGCTGGAGGTGGGGTTGCTTGAAATTGTTTGAGAATAGCGGTCATGGCGGTAGTCACAGCACTTGTTTGCTGATTTACTGCATGAGTAAGTTTGGCTATCTCAGAGGAAGAAGAAGAATTAACATCACTTGATTTCACTTGAGAAATAATCGATTTGTTTCGTGAATTGCGGACCTTAGATTTGTTTTCGATAATCATAAACACATCTTGAGTACGTCTTTCCAAAAGATTGCCATCGGCGGCAGAATTCAAAGAATCTTGGTCGGTCGGGTTTAAGGCATTGTAGAAGGTATTAAGTTGATGCAATTTGGTAAAACCATGATGAGGACATGCACGAAGGAGATCCTTGTAACGGACCCATGCCTCATGAAACGATTCATCAAAACGTTGTTGAAAGTTGGAAATTTCATTTCGAAGATTTGTCGTTCTTGAGGGAGGAAAGAATTCATTGATGAATTTGGAAACAAGATCTTCCCAAGTGAGAATAGAACGAGGGGGTTCTTTTTCGAGCCAACGACGGGCTGCCCTCGCAAGAGAGAATGGAAAAATCATAAGCTTAATAGCTGAATTAGGCAAATCCTTGTATTTTATTGTGGAAGTTATTTTGTTAAACCAACGAATGTGATCATGAGGATTGTCTTTCTCAAGCCCGAAGAATTGGTCCGAAGTTATCATATTAATGAGACTATTCTTGAGCTCGAAATGCTCAGCAAGAATTGGTGGAACCACAATTGCCTCTGCATAACCCTCGGTGGGTGAAAAGAGCAATTCCGCCATAGTACGTTGATCGGCCATCGTATCTACGGGAGATTCTTCAAGAGAAAAAGGTTGCTTTGAACGTCTACGGTTACGACGTCTCGAATTTGAAGTAGTTGGATTAGGAGAAGATTCACTAACTAGAATCGAAGAAGAGCGAGTGCGCATGCACTAAATACAATAACAACACAATATTTTTGGTAACCGGATGTTAAAAGTTCACGGTATCTCTTTAAACTACCCACAAGAGAGCAGAAGGAATTAGCACGCTGAAGCGATTTAAAAGCGTTCTTCCTTTTTGGGTGATGTTCCTTGGATCAAGCCCGCCTTATACCCTCCTTATAGTTTGTAATTCAAAGGTGAGCCGATTATAACGATTAACAACACGATTTGTTTTGTTGGTTTTTTAATTTTTTTGGTACTTTCAATACTTTAGGAAAAGTATTGTTGGTATATATATTTTTTTAATTTTTAACAATAAGAAAATATTCACAAACGGAAAATGATAACTTCACGAGGAAGGGTCTTCAAAAACTAATCTTCAAACGAAACACGATAATCGTCTCACGGCCTCCCCGGCAACGACGCCAAAAATTGACTCTCGTCACTTAATATATATAAATATAATATAATATAAATATATAATAAGGATAAGATCAATAATAGAGAGATAAGTATTCCGTAAGGCTTTTAAAGAGATTTCTTACTTTTATCCAAAGCAAAAACCCTATAAAACCTTCCCGGGTCGTTTCCCGTCGAGGCGTGAATTGAAAATCGGGATTAAGTTTGTGATCGCGCGTTTGAATGGTCAATGATTGGTTTGCATTCTATTTCTACTAATAATAAGCAAAAACAAGTAAAGGCAAACTAAAAACGAGAGCATTAAAGCTTAAAACCTAAAAATGATAACGGGATCCTAATCCCGTTCTTTAAAAAACCAAATTTTACAAATTTAACCCTACGAAAGCAAAATTAATTTTCAACAAACCTAAATGATAAAAGAAAATTTTCTAAAAAAGAATTATATTTTTTTGACTTTTATTTAATTTTTTATGAATTAAAAACAGTTTTTATCTAAATTAAATATTAAAAATACTAAACTATTTATAAAAATTCTGAAAAAATTACAAAAAGTGGCTTGAACTAAGCTAATCCTAAGAAAATTAAAATGGTGAACACAGCTTATCAAATAAGCTACGAAATAAGCAGAAAATGCTTATAAGCTAAACTGGCTAAAAAGGTGTAAAAGAATAAAAGATGCAAAAGAAAACGAAAAAGACCCAAGGGCGCTAGTGGTTGTGTGTGGTGTGTTGTGTGTTATAAAGGTTGAGTGGGTAGAGGTCAGGGGTTCGAGCCTTGCTCACCCCTGACTTCCCTACTCCCTTTTTTTTGAAAATCTGCTTTTTAAAAAAGCTTTACAAGACTGAAATAAGCAATTATTAAAAAACAACTTTTTATAAAAACTTTAAAATAAGCTAGAAATAAGCAAAAACAGTTTAAACTTAAAACACTTAACACTAACTGACTTGACTTTTTAAAACTAAATAAGCTACCTAAAAGACCAAATAAACTCAAACAGCTAATGTACTATCCTTAATAAGCACTATGGAACACAAATAAGTAAATAAGATAAGCCAAACCTAGCTTAAAATGGCAGAATTACCCTAAGGCTTTTATACTTAACATTCTAAGCTAAATTTTCTAATAAGCTTAAATAAGCTCTACCCTAGGCTAAATAAGCTAACTATGACAAAAACCGAACCTATTAAGCAGATCAAAGCAAAAATTAAGCTATCCTAACAAACCATAAGCTCAAATAAGCAAATAAGCTATTGGCCAAAAGTTTTGACTAAACAGCCTATAAGGAACTTTCTAGCTTATTTTTAAGCTAGTTAGTGGATCCTTATGGCTTAGTGGGCTATACCACAAAAAAGCTTGTCCAAAAAGCTTTCTAAATCAGCAAAGAAAAAGGATTTTGAAATTCAAATAAGCTACTAAAAGGGCTTGTGAAAAAGCTGTTTGCACTCAGTGTGCACTCTTTTTGGTTTTTTATAAAAAGACAACTAGCTATATTGAAGACCTGATTAAGCTATCTAAAATAAGCTAAAAGTGCAAAATAAGTTAAAACAGATTGAGATTGATGTCTAGAGAGCTTATATTCTCAATTTCAGAACCTAAAAACAATTTTAACTAACCTAAATTTGAACATGAAAAAGGACTTAGAACTTTGAAAAAGAAAGCTATAAAACTTGGCAGATTTTGTGCCAAAACACAAATGAGAAAAGAGATTTTAACCCACTTGTTACTACTGCATTTTGACAACCTAAAAAACACCAAAAAGATATTTAAAAGCTATTTAAAAAGTCTTAATCAAATAAGCTTTATAAAACTGTTTTGAACCCACAATTTCAAACACCTTATAGAAAAGACTTAAAAACAAACTTTCAAACTTAAAAACTCTTAAAAACAGCTTATAATGACTTAAAGAAAGCTTGCCAAAGTTGGCTAAGTGACCCAAACAATTTTTTAAACAGTTTTGACCCACTTTGACCATTAAACCAAACACTCCTTTAAAATTTGCATTTTCATTTTAAGACCAAAACAATCCAAATTAAGCTTTGAAAATTAATAACAGATTATTAAGCATGATATTTAAAGACAAATAAGCAATAAACTCAGGAAAATAAGCACTAAAATAAGCTAAACAAAGATAAGCAATTTTAAGCTATTTAAGACAGTTTTAAAGAAAAGACATTAACAAAGGACATTTAAACAATAAGAAAGCATAAATAAGCAATAAATGACATTAATAAGCAACAATAAGCAGAAATAAATAGTAAATAAGCAGAGAAATAAGCTAAACAGTAAATAAGCAATTTTAAGCTAGAAATAAGAAAAGTAAAGACTTACAAAGACCTTGCTCAAAACAGGGCAAATAAGCTCAAAAGAGCTTTGTCTACATGCTCTAGCTTGTTTAAAAACAAGCTAGTGACATCAATAAGCCATTCCCTTTCTGGATTATCTTCCATATGAGCTTTTTGAGTGAATTTAAGTAAAAATAAACTTAAGCTTTATAAGTTATGGGAAAACTTACAATGCTTAAGTAAGTAGTAAAAAGAGCTTTTGTGAGTTTAAACAAACAGTTTTTAAAACATATAATGCATTAACTTAAAAAACAGGATTTTATAAAAAAAAACTTAAATTTCATTAACTTAGAAACAAGAGTACAAGATTTTTAAAAGTAAATTACAATAAACTTAAAAACTTAATATAAGCTGAAAATTAAAAACTAGATAGATAGATGCCACCAATAGCTTACAATGCCCTATTTATAGAAAAACTAAGTCTTGGTCTTCAATGTCTTATGCTACTTTACTGAGACAATGGAGAGGTGTGTTTCCTGTGTGAGAGTCTTCAAATCATCATCATAGCCGTCCATCTTGAGTGCTCTCCAAGTCTATTGATCTCAACCCTTCAATTTTTTTGTCTTCAACCTTGAACGAATGATGTTCAAGGGGATTGCCAAGGTGGATATAGGACCATGTGATGTGGGGCTTGTTATAAAAGTGATGGGTTTGTTTGATGTTGCAGGGGTCGAGGTGAGGAGAGTGACAGATGAATAGTGATATGGGCGGGAAAAATTAGTTTGGGTTTGTGTGAAGATAACGGGGTTAATCCCCTGTTTTTGGTAAGTTATTGCATCGTTAGTCCTTAAGGACTAGCAGTGTTAGTCCCTAAGGACTAACGATGTGAAGGTTAAGGGGGTGTTGGGTTAACAGGTGTTATGTGTATTTGGGCTCTTTGTTTGAGCCGGTTTATGTTTAAAGGGAATTGGGTTTTTTATCATATAATTTTTGTTAAGTCTTGATATTAATAGCTTAATGGGCTACCCCGGCCCATTAGATGGGTGCGGGTTGGCCCATTAAGTATTTCTTCGGTTTCGGCTTCTGCTTTGACTTTGACTTCTCGGGTTTGACTTTGACTTTTTCACGCTCTTTTCATTCCGTGCTCGGTTTTGTCCGTTTTGGCTTTATTTTTTGTCCTTTTTGTTGATATCCGTTTCATGCACAATATAAATGCAAAACACACAAATACAATGTATTTTTGGTATGTTTTTGGTCTTTTAAGTCCGTTTTTATAGGCAAAGGGTGTGTGTAATTAAACACATATCAAAATCCCCCATATTAAACTATTGCCGTGTCCTCATGCAATGCTATAAGTAAACACTTAAGAAAACCAAGAATCTCAATCCCCCTCGACTAATTACCTCAAAAAGTAGCTAAGTGTTCCAATCATTTTTCTTATTTTAATTCTAGTTCAAATAACTTTTTAAGTGTTATTTAGTTTAATTAAGTGGTTCTGGAACACCGAGTACTATATAGGGTGGGTGTAACGCCTCTTTTGTCACATTGATTTCCTAAAATACAAGACCGCAATTACAACAAATTGGATATTCGTCCAATAAGTCCTATTGCAAATACTCTCGCGAAAGAATGAAAAAAAGATCCATAAAGTGGTAGGGGAAAGGAACAAAATGCCTTCATACAAGTAGATATATATTTGATGATACAAAGAATCAATGAAGCGTATGGATTAATTTGAAAGGAAAACAAAGAAAAAAAATAAAGCTTTGCCTTAAAAGACCTATTGAAAAAAGCTATGAATAATGTCGATTGAAAGTTTATTAAAAATACTCTAATTAAAATGGGGTTCGAGGAAAAATGGTGGAAATGGATCGAAGCTTTTCAAACCTCGACTTCAATAGCTGCTCTTGTAAATAGTGACACCGATCCAAAGAGTTTAAGATGGAGAAGGGGGTTAGACAAGGTAAATTTTATACACCATTTAAAAACCTCGAGCAATTGAAGGCATAACGAGACCTATAAAAGAGGCGGTTTCATTGTGGCTACTTTAAAGGTGTTAAATTTGGTAAGTAGTTCAATATCTAATTCGCATCCATCCAGTATGCAGATGCTAATGTTGATTCTTTTTGGGAAAAGGAAATAACTAATGGTAAGAAATCTAATGAGGATTAATAGAGTGGGTGTTAATCAATTCGTCCGGGGTGAAAACTAAACTTCAAACACAACAAAGATTATATGGCAATAGGAGTTTAAAAAAGCGGCTATTGAAGCATTTGCTAACTGTAATGGGGGAAGTCATTCAATGAAGATGCCAATTTTACGTATCTTGTAATTTCTGATTGGTGTAAAACATGAAAAGAGTCGATAGTAGGAATATTGTGATTGAAGAAGGTATTAAAAAAAGATTGGGGAAACTAGAAAATCCAAAAATGATATCTTCGTTTGGTGAGTGGATATTAACTTTAGTGAAGTCTATACTTGGTAGCTTGTCTCTTTACTTCTTTTCTTTGTTTCATGCCCTAATGAGTGTCCTTAAGAACCTAGAAAGTTGTGAAATAAAAAAAATTTGGGGGGGGGGGGGAGATGTGGAATATAGGAAAATGGCATGGGTTAAATGGGATGTGGCTTTAAACAAGCTTACATTGGGTGGCTTAAATATTGGTAGCTTAAAAGTGTTCAATTGGACTCTAGTTGGCAAATGAAGGTGGAGTTTTAAAGTAAAGTGAGATAGATGAATGCGTTGAGAGATAATAAAAAGTAAAAATGATGATGGTGAGGGTTTTTGGAGGGAAGAAGTAAGTAATAGGGCAAAATGGGATGTGGGATGATTGTGAAGGTTGGGTCGATGATAGATAAACAACGTGAATTTTTTCAACTCTTATGTTTAAAAAAATTAGGTGTGGAAAAGTACTCTTTTATTTGTTAATAGTTTTGGGTGGGCTAACGAAAATAATCTCGGTGACAAATTTCCAAAAGACTATATAATCTATAAAAGAAGTTAACGAATCACGGTTGGTGAAAAAAAGAATATGGAAAGGGGTCATGGGGTTTGGAACTGGATTGACTAGAAATCTATGAGGTAGGGGTGGGTGAACTTAATTTGTAGAGGTGGATACATAATGACAACGAAATCTTCACGGTTAAGAGACTAAGCGAAATGATTGATGACAAGATACTAAACAAGAAAAATGGAATACAAGAGGCGGAGTGAAACAAACTCACACCAAGGAAAATATGTATCTTTATTTGGCGTCTACAAAAAAGATGACTTTTGTGTTATACTATGGCATATCACTCCCTGGTATAGACCCTAAAATTCACGCTTTGTCACATTGTAGAAAAGAAATAAAAGTGGCGAAACATTGCTTTCTAAAGTGTTCAAGGGTGGTTGTGGAGGGTACGAATAAAGTATTTAAGTGGTGCAACAAGAGACATTTTAATATTGGGTATATTCAAGATATTATTAGCCAAAATGAAAATAATAGTCTCAAACTTATAAGAAACGTCAATTTGGCAAGCAGTGTGTTGGTCCATGTTATCCTTGTGTGTGTTCTCGAAACAAAAGAGTGTTTTGAAATACAGTCTCCAAGCTCACTATAATTTGTAATAAGATACATGTTCTTACATTTATTTGGATATCAAATAAAACAAGAGGAGCAATTTCGTCATGGTTAGATTGGTGCTCAGATCCAATTAACACTTGTAAGATTTAAAAGTTCTCTTATGTTTGGGGTTGGGCCAACTTTTCATTGCCAGCACCCATATGGTTCGCTTACTTAGGATTTAATATAAAAATAACCTAAGTTTGATTTATCCTAAACAATTCAAGGGTCAATGATTGAATAGTACCGCACAGTGATTTACCTTCAAGATGCACATCCTGAGTCTACAAGAAAGACTCTAACATTCAGTGAGCCGGTACTCAGTGAATGAAGCCAAGGCCCAAAGAAAGAAGGTGATGGGTTTCAGATGGTTGGGCAAATAGACTCACTGAGCCCCATAGACGATCGACGATAACAACTAGAAGATCCTGGATACAGCGAGACTAAAGAATAGCAGGATAGGTTTTGAAAAGCATATAAGTACCAAGGCTCTTATCTCCAAGCCAACGTTATCCTGAAGAGTTAACAAAGACAAGTTCAGTGTTAGGACAAGAACTTAGAAAGAGCATATTTGTCTTAAACCTAAATAGAAATTGTAATAGAGACAAAGACTGTACAAAGTAACTATGCGAATTAAGAATGGATTAGAGCTTTCCACCTAATGTGGGAGTAAACCCTACATAGGGAATTAAATAAATATAACTTCTTGTAACAATAGTAAAATGACAAGTTTGTGCATTCAAAATAGTCGTACCTTTATCCACAAACCACAACAACTCCTCCTTCCCAATCTACTAATGTGCCCTAATCTCAAGCTCCGGTAGTAGTTAACAAAGTAGTTAAACTTATTGCATAACACTTTAAGGTTTATGCCAAATTCTTATTAAGGAGATCACACAATAAATTTCCAATCAATCCCCCAATGTAGTTTCACCCATGGTAACAGAAGGTTAGTATACTGTCTAAATTAAAATATACAGTAAGATAACGGTTGAAAAGTATTGTTATGTGTCTTTACTTATAATTAATATTATACCTACATCATAAAAATCTATGTTCATAAGAGACAAGATTGTGAGTACTTTCTAAACAGAATGATAAAGACTGACCAGCGATATTATAGCCCAGAGATAGATTAAAGATACCTTTGTAGTTTTTGTTCACTAACTAAGAGGGAACAACAAGTGGAATTAGAGCCAAAGGTTTGTAAAACTTACTTAACACTAATTTACTTAAGTTTTTAAAACTTAGATCCTAAAATGGCTGCAGTAAATGATGTACCCAAGCTAGTTGACAAAAGGGAGGTAGCCATGCTGCTATTGCTCCTAAACTAGAGCCAAGAAAATTTAATAAGTGGAAAAAGCGCATTGCTTTGCTAGTTAGCGGAATGGAGTGCCCTCTGACATAAAATGTAATACGGAAGGCCCATTTCACCAAAAAAACAGCTGAAGGTGATGCTAAGTCTGAGTCCCAATGGACTCTAGATGAGAGGAGGGTGGTCGTTCAAGACTAGCGCCTTAAAAGCATCATTATGTCATGTCTACCAGATGAAATAATGGAATCAGTCATTAATTGTGTTTCAGCCAAAGAAACATGGACTGACTTGGTTCACAGCTTTGAAGGCCCCTCAGATACCAAGGAAAACAGAATCATGGATCTGAAACTCGAGTATCAAACTTTCAGGGCTAAGTCTACTAAAAGTATCTCACAAACCTACACCCGCTATAAGACCCCTGTTCAAAGACTATGGCCAATGAAGTGTTTAACCCTATAAACATGAAATCCAACGTTGGTTTTCGTGAACAGTCTCCTTGAGAAGTGGAAAACCTTCTTCTCAGGACTGAGGAATGCATTCCAAACTCAGACTCTTGACCTATGCAGATATCTATATGAGTTTTGTCTATAGGACAACCTAATCCGAAAAAATGTATTCTGACACCAAAATGGCCTCATACTACTCCCTCATAGCACAGCAATTTCTACTTTTTGCCTTCCTTTTCTCTCAATGTCATCAGGATTTACCAAATAAAAATTCTAATGATGAAGTTAATGAAAGGTCCAATGAGGATATCTAAGAGAACTTAGATATTGAGTATCCAGGAAAGATCCCTTTGCAAATTCAAAACATATAAAAAGAAGAAACAATTTCTCAGGTCAAAAAGCAAATGAAAATACTGAATGTTACAAATGTGGCAACAAAGGTTATTTTGCAAGAGACTGCTTTTCTAAAACGTTTGAACCTTCTTACAAATCACCAATGAATAATTACTCACGTGTCTAAAGGCTTCAACAAAATACTCAAAAACTTATTCATCTTCTTCTAACTCAAATAGACCAAGTTGAATCAAAGTTCAGGATGATTACATGGCTGTGACAATGAAGATCAAGCTTAAGCTTGCACTCCTTGAGGAAAAGTCCCTCGATTTCTCAAACCCAAAGACCTTGATAACCAAAGAACAAAGGTTTAGTCATTGAAACTTTTGATTAGGATGAGGAAGAGGTTTTTAGAATTGGGAAGAAGTCACACAGGTCAGCAATGATGTCTCTAGCTGAGATGGAGCTGCACTGTTGTGAAAGGGATCATGCTCAGCGAAAGGTGAAAGGGGTCGACATCACCATAAGAAAGTAAAGACACTCTTCTCCTTCTTATGGAAGCAGATGCCGATAGGCAAAATAACCTAAAGTGGATGAACAACATTGGATCTCAACTTTGTTGAAGAGGGCGCCCGAGAAAAGCACGAAACGAATGCCTGCCTACACTCGCGCCACCATGTGAAAAAAAGTAGTGCCAACGCCCCCTACACACCCCTTCCAATTCATGCCAAAAACTGACCCTCCGCCCCTCAATCATGCATACTACCAAAAACCCCAAACACCCGCTCCACGCCCTAACCCCCTTTAGAGCCCCCTCACTTACACAAGATTAAAACCCTTCCGGCCCCACCCCACCGTCTTCCTCCCTCACCCAGTCCCCCAGTCACCGCACGCGACTCCGACCCCCGTAACATTACCCAATACACCAAATATCCCCCAACGGCACTTCCCCCCCTCCACCCACAACAAGTCTATTGTTAGCTCAGATCCCATATACCACCTACCCCCCTACCATTCCCCATCTCCACACAATATACTATCCATGTGCAACGCAGATGGACTGACCCTCGAACCAAGGTAGCCAAAAACCTAGACTGGGATAAATTAAAATACACACCCTCAGTACTACACAGACTTCCTCCCACAAACCATCCAGTGCCTCCAACGACGTCCCATCCCCGCACTCATAACATCTGACAGCGGAAAGACAGCCACCATCCCACCAAACTCACCCCCTTCCACTCACCCCCTCATACGATCCTTCAGCCTACCCGAAACTCTTCACCCCTCCACCCTTCCAACAGCAAAAGTGAGCTACACCCCGCCTCAACGCCGTGTCCAGCCCATGCCCAAAACTCCCCCCCTCACCCAACTGTCGAACACCTTCATCGGACAAGCCTTCCCTACTAGCTTCCCCCTCCAGACCACCCCCCTTCTAACAACACTCCCCGCATTAACCACTCCCAGACCCACACACCCCTGCCACCTCCGCCCCCCGCCCCCAACTACACCACCTGTTCTCTTACCCCCTCCTCCCCGTATCCCCCTCCACCCCCCACCCATTCCGGATACCCACCCGCCATATGTGATGACTGTTATAACCAATCATACCAACCCTACCTCAACAGCCGACCCCCCCTTTAATACCGACCCTCCACCCCAATCCCCTCATCAACCCCCTCCAGCTACCCACCGCCCCGTACCTAATCAACTGCACCCCCCGAATTTCTACCAGCTCGTTCATGGAAACACCCCCATCCATATACCGACCTAACAATTCAGGCTCACCCCGACCCTTAACCTGTCCCCGGCCACAACCCGCCCCCCCCCCAACCGATAGCCCACTACCATACGACTCCACTACCATACTCCCAGCATCAAGTGCACACTGTCACAAAACATAGCAATCAAAGTCCCCCTCGTTAACCACTGAACCATAGCCAACCTTCCCAGTACAGCAATCAAACCCACCCCCCGCTATCCCCCACTACCTATGCACCGCCAACACCCCACATCCCACAACATCCCCAGCCATCCAGACAGGCGGAAACGGCAAAGCCATTCCCAACACGAAGGCACGACGCCAGAATGGTGTAACCGCATGATCACTACGCTGAAGATTGGGAAAAGATCTACCTCATCCTATAGACCACACAGGACTTCATCAGCACCCACAACCACAGACAACCACGAGACATTCAGATCCTCCGTCTGCTTACCACTCCACCTACCAACAACTACTCCAACTCCACCACCAATGGTTTAAAGAGTACACCTAATAGCGCCGCGCGCACCACACCTCCAACTCCCCTAGCCCCACCCATCGAAAGCAGCCGCAACCCCCCTTCTGATCTCCTGCTCTCAACCGTCTAGTCCCCTTCACTTCTTCTCCCCCTCCCCCCTAGATGAAACCCCCCCCTTGCCACGCACCCCCTTATATAAAAACTAAGTGATCGCGCCCCCCCAGTCCGTGTAGCACCAAGATAACGCTCCCCATTCACTATGCTAGTGCAAACCCTTCGTTACAATTCCATTGTATACCCGTGACTAGTAATCTGAATAGGCCGCGCCCTACATTACATCTCCCCCCTATACCATCCGTACTATAATTTGAGTCACCCACCACAAAGTACCAATAACAGTCGTGCACATTCTAATCAACCTAACCAAGTTTAGCATACGTAGTAACCTAAAAGGAAGACCATAGTGACCCCACTACAAGACCGTGACCCCTCACCAACCCGAGACTACCAGCCACAGAGCAGCCCGACACAATTACCCCAAATTCATTTACTACCTCCCTCCCCATCCAAAAGCCATTCATGCATCCCCTCTCCCTTAATTACAATTCATTCCAACTTCTTCTCCCATGCCATAAATAATACATCCAATTCCCATACCACAACCATTGACAACCCTTGTCTGCGCTTGGTCGACATTAGGCCCCAGTCCACAACCAGAGAACCCAGGGCACATGGCACACTCCCTCCACATCCCTAACACCCCAAAGACCTCGTCATCAGAACCACCCCAAGTGCTCCCTCCCACCACCCATCAACGACCTGATCCTTCCCAAGATTTATTTCAAAGGGAACAACCAAACATCAGCATGAGTAGACAGTGATAAAAACCCAAGCGCTAAAAAATCGCGCGCCACCACCCCCCCCTGCAACACACTACACGTCCGGATAAAAATCTCAAAACAACCAGTACATTCAATAAAAATTATGAGCCACGACCGACCCCATGACCCAACCTCCACACCCGGCCCACACCTCCACTACATACACTGCAGTAGAACAGCCACGTACCACTCAGGAAACCATAAACACCTGACGTCTCTCCGACCCGTCCCCCAGCAACCCAGAACAACCTCACAATACAACCTTCAATTAAAAAGTCCTCCCCACACCCCCATCAAACCCCTCCCGCCCCTACCTCCCGTCACCATCGCCACTCTAAACTCTACCACCATCTCCTATTCTCTAAATAAATGATCATCTCCCTTCGCAAACCACCGACGCCAAAACAACACTTCCTACCACCCCCAGGCCCCCCATTATTAACTTTTCTTCTCCCTATACATCTGAACAAAATGGTGTAGTTGAAAGGAAGAACAGAACTCTCATTGAGGCTGCTAGAACAATGTTGAATGGCTTAGTACTCTCTAAGCACTTCTGGACTGAAGCAGTCAGAATAGCCTGTTATACTCAGAACAGATCAATCATTGTCAAAAGACATGATAAAACTCCCTATGAAATATTTAGGGAAAGAATTCTTGATATCAGCTACTTTCATGTGTTTGGATGTCTAATGTTTATTCATAACCACAAGGATCATCTTGGCAAATTTGATGCTAAAGCTGATGATGGATATTTCTTAGGATATTCCTTTGTCTCCAAAGCTTTCAAAGTCTTTTACACAAGAAGACAAGAAGTAGAGGAGACTTATCATGTAACATTTGATGAAAGTATGGAAGCCATGAGGTTTACCAATACCTCAGTAGATGAGATAGGAATTGATGATTCCTCTAGATATCCTCCTGATGAATTTCTTCAAGAGGATTTTCCATCTAGACAATATTAAGTAGATTATGATGTCTCATACTACATCAACCCTCATGGACATTCACTCATTGAACTTACCCAATAAAATCATGTCTCTGAAGTGATTGCTCCTAATGAGCCTGAAATTACCTCACACTAAGGATACTGAAGGTCCTCCTGATCTAATCAACACTGAAGGGACACATGAACAAAATGTTCAGAATGATCTGATCACTCAACCTACTGATATACCATCAGGGAACAATACTGAAGTCTCAGGATCCATTACTGAATCTTTAGTCCCTGATGTCACTCAGTCTCACATCTCAAATCAAGCCTCTATAAGTTCTCATCCTGTTCCTCGGGATAGATGGTCAAGAGACCAACACATTGAACTTGTAAATATCATTGGTTATCCTGGTAAAAGCATGCTTACAAGAAGCATGGCTTCCAAGCTTACAGCTTTCTCAGCTAGTGAATGTCTATTTGCTGACTTTCTCTTTAAGATAGAACCTAAAAATGTGTTTGAGGCACTGAAGCACCCTGGATGGGTTGATGCCATGCAAGAAGAACTGAATCAGTTCTATAGAAACAAAGTATGGACTCTTGTTCCTCTTCCTTATGAAAAAACAACCGCTCCAAATAGGTATTCAGGAACAAGAAAGATAAGCATGGTATAACTACAAAAAACAAAGCAAGACTGGTTGCATAAGGTTATAGTCAGGAAGAAGGAAATGACTATGATGAAACCTTTGCACCAGTGGCAAGGATGGAATCCATCCAGATATTCCTTGCTTTTGCCACATACATGAACTTCAAGGTTTACCAAATGGATGTCAAAAGTGCCTTCCTGAATGGGAAACTGAAAGAAGAAGTTTATGTTAAACAGCCTCCTGGCTTTGAAAGTAGTGAGTTTCCTGACTATGTCTATAAGCTTGACAAAGCCCTCTATGGACTAAAACAAGCACTAAGAGCATGGTATGAGACACTCTCTAATTTCCTTATTCAAAATAAGTTTACCAGGGGAAGAATAGATAACACATTGTTTATCTATAAATCAAAAAGAGATGTTCTCCTTGTTCAAGTGTATGTAGATGACATCATATTTGGTCAACATACCCCCCCCCCTAAACTTTGCTAAACAGTGTTTGAGAAAAATGTATGAAAAGAAATTGAAATGTGTATGTGGGAGATTCACTACTTTCCTTGGAATGCAACTCAAGCGGGATGATAAAAGGGAATCTTAATTTTTTCAGGAACAGTACACAGGACTTGCTTAAGAAAATCTGAAATTTCTATAGTTCCTTAGTGAAAACACCCATGGTTCCTCCAAACAACTTAGGTCCTGATCTATCTGGTAAACCAGTTAATGAGACCTCATATAAGGAAATGATTGGGTCACTGATGTACTTAACTGCAACAAGGCCTAATATCTAATTTTCTACAGTCCTATGTGCAAGATATCAGACCAATCTAAAAGAGTCACATCTAACAGTTGTGAAAAGAATCCTCAGCTACCTGAAAGGTAATTCAACCCTTGGTTTGTATTATCTAAAATGTTCAGGCTTTGATCTCAGAAGATACTCATGCTCAAATTTGTGGTTGTATATTAGATAGGAAAAAAGCACCTCAGGTGCCCGTCAAATACTTGGTGGAAAATTGGTTTGTTAGAGTGCCAAGAAACAGCAGTCAGTGGTTATGTCCTCAGCTGAGGCTGAATATGTTGTTGTTGCTGGGTGTTATGCAAGTATCCTATGGATGAAAAGTCAACTCAGTGACTATGACATCCATTACAAGATGGTACCCATCTTTTGTGACAAACACTAGGCCATTGCAATAACAACAATCCAGTACCTTTACTCAAGAACCAGCGCTATTGATTTAGCATAGCATTTCTTTATGGATCACATCCTTTATATGAGATATTGAATTAAAACACCATCCCACTGAGTATCAGCTAGTTGATATCTTCACTAAACACTTGGATAAAGCTACTTTCACCAGACTGAAAGCAGAATTAGGCATGTTGAATATTGTTTAATCAATCTCCCTAATCAATCATGTTCAGTATGGTGTATATTCTTCTCCCTGAAACCATCTCCCTGAAACCCATATGAATCCCATGACACTGAGGGACACATTAAATGAAGTAACTAAATGCTACAAGTATTTAGTTACTTAATGTCCTAGGTTGGTGACAAAACACATTAAATAAGTAACAAATATTCCTTATCTAACTGTCATCCAATAGTCATGGGTCACCCACTTCTCAAATATCACTCAATTAACCCCCCAACATGCATTTAATGCTCACTCCCACAAATACAATCCCTTCCCAAAATGTCTAATCAAAAGACTTTTGACCGTTATTCATACATCATCACTGCAAAAGTGAAACGGCGCAACAGTTGCCATGAAAAATAAGATCGTGCAACTAGTGGTTTACTATATTAAATGTGTTACCAAAACAATTTTAACCTTTTCCAAAAAATTGAAAATGTTAAAATATTATAACCCTTTTCACATATCACCTATAAATACCCCCTAGAAAAGAAAAGCACACACACAAATTTACAAAGCAAATATACTCTGCCTAATTTCTCTCACAAAGCAACTATGTGGGTGTTCATCTTTTATGGTAATAACAAGCTTAACTCATCTTTTGTTCATTGAAAACTACTCTTTTCAAATCTTTTTGTTGCGTTCAATCGTGCTTCTTTACAAAGAGATCCATCCTTGTATTGGTCCATTTTGATAACATATTCACATTTCACGGCAACGACATGTTAAACATAATTGTGAGCATCTGGTGTGTAATATTCTGCCATTAAAACTTTTGTTTTTCAACACATTCATCTAAAATGGCAGAACAACAAACAATCAAGTATGCTCCTCAATGGAACAACATGACTATGGACAATGTGACTTTTCAGACCAATAATGTGGTGGGTAACTTTAACTACTCACTAAATGTGCCTACTTACAAGCCAATAATGAAATTTCTGCTAAATTATCCCTTGAAGAAAGCTTTTACTTATTGTTCCTTAGTGGTCTATCAGAAATTTCCTCAGGGAGTTTTGGAGCACTGTGCTGCCTTTGACCTTTTTCCATAAACTGATGGAGGACGAAAGCAACGCCCATCAGGGAAACTTCCTCATCAAGTTTTCAGTCTTTAAATGGTCAAAGACTTTAACCCTTGACCTTTTAACACCTTTTGTTCAATCATGGCCTTGAGTATAATATTGGTAAATATTGTGTATCATCCTACACTTGAGGCTGTCTAAGAAAGGAAATTGGGCAAAAATTGCCATCATTCCATGTTAACTGGACAAAAACCCCAGTCTGAACAATCCTTTCTCGTGGATTGGATCATTCTGTTCACTTTTATGATTCAGGTTTCTCGGTGAGTAACCTACTCATCAACTGAAACAAGTAAACTTTTGAGCAGCTTTGAGCATACTGTCTCATAACTGGGGATGAGGTTGACGTAGGGGCGATCATTTACAATGATCTTGTAACCAAGCTACTGAATAAGTCTAGGCTGAAGTATGTTTCATACCCTTCCAAAGTCACTGACATTGAATTGACGGCCCATATGATTGTTGTAAACAATCAGAAGGATTCAGTGTCTCTACTTCCTTTGGCTACAAAGCCAAAGAAAGGGAAATCTCAGACTGTGACTCAAACCTTACCCAAGTCACAGGGCTCTGAGGTTCCAGGAGCACTCTCTAAGAAGAGAAAAAGGCCTAAGTCCAAAAATCCACCCACTAAGACCAAGGTCACACCACCTAGACCAACGAAGGGTTCTGAGCAATCCTACTCAGTCTCATTGGGCACCGTACATGATCCCCAAGATCTAGAGAGAAACATACAACTCGCTAGTATGGGATTGCCTTCCATACTCGATGCGAGGCCTCGTAAACAACTGTGCCGAGAGTACTGCACTCCCTCCCAAAGAATTAGAGGGAAATATTCCTACTTGACCAGGGACATATCGTCCCAATTCTGATGAAGGGCATGGCTAAACACGCGGTCCATCGAAGGTTCACTTGGGGGACAAAGACACAGGGGGAAACATTACCACATCTGATATGGGAACTACTACACCCCTGTTGCTGATCTCTCAGGGACTGGTGCTAAGTACCAGGTGGACCAGACTCGATCTACTAGATTGAGGTACCAGTCCCTGCCAAAAAACAAAGGCAAGCCTTCGCATGAAGGGGAGCTGGATACCCAACCCATAGTCCTATCTATATATGCAGATGTGAGAGCATTTCTCTTATCTGATGATGAAATTGAGGAGGATATCTTTGGAGCTGGTGAAGAAATAGATGAAGAACCTCCGGTTGCTAGCATTGCTGAAACATACCATTAGTCTCCTCCTCCTCAGGCAGACAAGCCTCGGTCTTCTCATGCTTCGTCCACTGAAGCTTCGAATACTGACTCCTCAATTGATAACATTCTCAGGAAATATGACAACATTCTTCCATTCACTGAACGCCAATTGGTTAAGTATCTTAGGAAGATGTCAAATGCGATGTTTACCAGGATCTTTAAGGATAACTGGGAAAAGCATGAAGAGGCTGTGGTTACATTATGCTGATCTCAAAGCTTCCATTATTGACTACTATGATGAAAACATTGCTCATAGAGATCATACTGACAAGTTGGTAGAAGCCTCCATGAGTTCTCTTGACAAAAGCAGCAATACTATCAATGATCTCTATAAAGGCCTCAATATCATCACTGAAATTCTCAAAGAAATCAAAAATGTTGTCAAAGATGACTTTGTCATCAACAAGAAAATCATTGAAGCCACCGAGTCATTCACCAAGTTCTCCACAAACATTGTTGATCTTTAGTCATCCGTGAATACTCTTCAGGCTCATGCTCTCAAACAGGATGAAGAGCTAGCTACCTGGGCCAAATCTTCTACCAACATGGCATGGAATCTTGGCTCCAGACTTTTAGATCTTGAAAGGGCTCAAAATCATATCCAGTCCAGCATGTCATATCTTAAGGAAGATACACACTCCATCAAGAATATGATGACTGAGATGTGTGAAGTTTTTAAAGGCCAGTCCTCGGGCAGTGTAACTCCAACACTTGCTCTCACTCACATTCCAGCAAATGTTGAGGGGGAGAATACAACCAACACTGCCACTAAAGACCCTCCTTCTTACACTGAGGAGGAGACTGGAGAACCAAAAAGGGCGATTCGAATATTAACAATTCAACCAACTCAAGCTCAACCAATCACCGCAATAATCACTCATCCTGAAAGCTCTCAAGCAGTTCTAAAAAGTGATAAAGGAAAAGGGATTGCAACTAAGTATCTGAGTCAGATAAGGATCTCTCAAAGAGACTAGTGCCTGCATCAACCATTGTTCGTCCTGATCCTGATGCTCTTATTCCTTATATAATAAATGGAGAGGTGTACCATCTCACTGCTAAACAACTTCAAGAACAAATAGATAAGGAAGAACTAATCAAGAAAGCTGAGGAAGAGGCCAGACTCCTTGCCATATCTAAGCCTGAAGTAATCAAAGTAGTGCAAGAAGAGGCCAAAAAGATTGGAACTGGACCCAAAGGATAATTGAAGTGCCAAAGCAGTGACGTAAGTTTCAAAAGGTTAAGATTCTGAACACAAGGTTCTCAAAAAAGAACACATAAAGAAGGTTAGAAAATCTCTTGAACTTAGGAAGCACAAGTTTGAAAGCTACATGTAGACCATCAATAACAGATTGAAGCCTGAGACTATCACTGATATCAAGATTCATCCAAAGACCAAGCCAATGGTCATAAGAGTTTACAGAGGTACTGATGGTAGAAACTTTAATGTCCATAGACCTTTTACCTTTGGTGCATTTGGTATCTCTGAATTGGATGAATTAAGGGAAATCATTCCTAAAAAGAAAAATGTAGTTGTACATGACTTGATGAATTCAATTAGCCAAAGGTATAAAAGGATTAGAAAAATCCCTGAGGAACTTGGAATCAAGTCAGCACTTCCTGCTCCTGCTCTGCGTTGAACATGCTCTCATCTCAATCCTCAAAAAGAAGAGAAACATATGGAACTTGAGCCTGAAATCAAAATTCCTGGATTGGAATGCAATCAATCCCTCCCTAAAATGTCAGTTATGTCAACAACATGGTATAGCATGGAGATGGTATAAGATCTTCTTCACTGATGAATTCGGTGATCAAGCATTTCAAAGATGGAGCGATATTGACAAAGTTGGGATGGAGGCTCTCGTGTCATATCTTGTAGCTGTCTTTATGGTTAAGTCACCTGAGAATGCAAGGTTCAGCTTGAAACTGAAGAAACTCATTGCTGAACATCCTGATCAAGAGAAGCTCAAGTCAAAGAAAGTCAAGTTGGAAGCCCTTGGATATAAGATGAACTGAGTATTTATGATGCAATTTTTGTTATCTTTTGTAATAGATAATAGGGTCTTGTAATCGTTTGATAAAGTATCTTTTAGTTGAACTTAGTATCCTTAAAGGGCTTTCTCTAAATCAGTGTGAGAAGAAGCTGTATCTACTCACTGACACTGATTAAACACTTAGGCTATGTTTATATCCAAAAAGGGGGAGATTGTTGGGCCAATGTTATTTGCCCACTGATTGGCTCACTTTAGGATTTTGAATACAATATAACCTAAGTGTAAATATCATTTAACAATTCAAGGTCACTGAGTGAAATAGACGCCAGTGAGTTACTTCAAGATGTGCAGCCTGAGTTACAGGAAAGACTCTAGCATCAGTGAGGCGTACTCAGTTGAATGAAGCTGAAGCCAAAGAAGACGGTGATGGTCAGTGAGTTGTGCAAGATAGATCACTGAGGCCCATCGATCTCATAAACTAGAAGACCCTGAAGACAAGAGACTGAAGAATAGGTAGGATAGTTTGAAAGCAGATAAGTCCAAGCTCTTATCTCCTGAAGTTAACTCATCCTGAAGAGGGTATAAGACAAGTTCAGTGTCAGGACTGAACTTAGAAAGAGCACTTGTCCCATACCTAGAATAGAAATTGTAATAGAGACAAAGCTGTATAAATGTACTAGCGAATTAGGATTGGGATTAGTGCTTACTACCCATGTGGATGTGACCCTACCTAGGTAGTATAAATAGAACTCTTGTAACGGATTAGATGTTAAGTTTGTACATTCAAAGTCGTAACTTTCACAAACACACATCTACTCCTCTAAATCTACTAAGTACTTGAGCAAGCTTAGTTGGTTAGCATAGTAGTTAACTTTGCATAACACTTTAGGTTTATGCAAATTTATTAGTGAGGAGATCACACACACACATTGTCATTCAATCCCCATTGTAGTTTCACATACAATAGGGGTATAATTCTTAATAAAAAGAGTTCAACGTTGAAAAGTTATTTTTGTGTCTTTTACTTGCTAACTATATTTACGTACAAAAATCTTTTCAAATAACAAATTGTTTTCTTTACTTGCTAGCCATGAGTTAGTTAATGATAACTTTGTAGTTATTGTTACGAATAGTGGGAACAACAGTTTTGAGTCAAACCTACGAGCTCACCAACATTATTGTTGACGTTTTCGAGTATCATTTTCAGGTGTGTTATTAACAAAGGTAAATGTGAAGTATTGGGAATCAAAGATGAGTACATCTGGGAGATTTATTGAAGGACAACTGTTTGACTTTTACAAGGTCGCGAAAATTGTAAACTTTTGTAAATAAACTTTTGCAAACAATGTATGGTATGATCTTGTATCTTGTGCAATGTGAATCATTATGTCGCATTCCTGTGTTTTCGCCGCTGACGGGGTGTGACATAATCCAATATCCAAAATAAGCTACATAGCAAATAAATGTTTTTCAACCATCACAACCACGACAATAAAACTAACAAAACCTCATTTCCTTTTTCCTTTATTTGAACCAAACGAACTTTATAACTCGAACCAACGCACCCTTTTATTCCCTTAACAAACACACCGTATAACTAGCTTCTGTGCATCCTTTAACACACAAAAGTACAAGTTAAATCAAAATTTATAAAACTTACAAAGAGGGTTTTAACAAGCGAGAACGAACGCGAACCGACTACCCAAACGTAGTTTAAACAATAACCAGAATATTAGAATCAACCACGACTCCACAAATCTTCATGTTTTTTATCAAATATTGAAAAATAAAGTATGTATGTGTGTGAGTGTTCTAGGTCGGGCGAACTCAAGAGAGAAAAGGGAGAAAGAACTTGATTTTCAAACATGCATTGTGTGTTTTAGGCCAAGACAATAATACTTGTACCCATGCTAGGATAAAAACAAGCCATGTTGTCCCCTTCTCTTGTCTATAACCGGTTAGAGCATCCTAGGGCCACGGGTGTCTTTGTTTTTGTGTCAGAATCACTTAAAACTCAAAAACCGTGATCGTAAAATATTCCCCGAAGTTACTTAGCATTTTTATTCACTTTAAAAATACTTTTCCCATAACTTCGAGTATTTACACAACTTTTTTCCACATTAAACTTCCCAAAAATCATTTTGAACATTATCGGACGTGTCGGGACTCGTTTTCAGCATTTCACGCTATCCACGGGTCAAACCACCCAGAACATAATTAACATAATAATACCCTCTAAAAAGGATTATTATACACTATATAACACAAAATACCTCAATCACATAAATTCACCACCTTCAACACGATACAGATTCTAAAAAATTGACAAAAATCAAATAGTCAAAGGACTAAATTAGAACATTCAAAACTCACAAAAAGGGCAAGGGTTACATTCTACCCCCCTTAAAAGAATTTCGCCCTCGAAATTCAGCTACTACTAGCACTAAACAAATGTGGATACTTAAGTTTCATCTGGTCCTCACGTTCCCACGTGAATTCAGGTCCACGTTTTGAATTCCACCGAACCTTGACGATGGAAATTCTACTCCGCTTAAGCTTCTTGAACTCTCTCTCTAAGATTTCCACAGGCTCTTCCACAAAATTCAACTTAGCATCTACTTGGATCTCGCCCAAGGGCACTTGCAGTGTTGGATCAGCCAAACACTTCTTAAGGTTCGACACGTAGAACATGTCATGAACACCGTTTAACTCCTTAGGTAGTCTAAGTCTATAGGCTACACGACCTACCTTCTCAACAATCTCAAAAGGTCCAACAACCCCTTCTTCCCAAAGAGCACCACACCTTTCCAAGGCGATACTTTGAGCAAGACATAGTCACCTACACTGAACTCTAAAGGCTTCCTCCTCTTATCGGCATAACTTTTCTGGTGATCACGCGCAGCCTTAAGTCTATCCTTAATCTGTGAGATCTTCTCAGCGGTTTCTTGCACTAACTCAGGCCCTATCAACTGACCCTCTCCAACCTCTGCCCACATAATCGAGGAATGACACTTTAACCATACAAAGCCTCAAACGGCGCACATCTCACACTAGAATGGTAACTATTGTTATACGAAAACTCCACTAATGGAAGATGAACACCTCAACTTCCCCCAAAGTCTAGGAAGCACGCCCTAAGCATGTCTTC